>JAKWBO010001055.1:5000-19906 GCA_034336685.1 Luscinia luscinia
TCGCAGTTTCACTGTACCACCCGTGTGTACTTAGACATGCATGGCTTAAGCTTTGAGACAAGCATATGCTACTGGCAGGATCAACCAGGTAGCCGCCACACCCGCGGCGGCGCCTCGCGAGCCCGGACCGCCCGGCGAGCGCCTCTGCCAACCCTGACCGCCCCGCTTCTCTCTCTCTCTCGCCTCTCGCCACGCTCCGACCGGGCGGGGGCGGCATGGCAGCGACGGCCGGCGACATCGCGCAGCCCGGCGGCGCCTGGGCGGGAACGGCGCCACGCGCGCTGAGCGAACTCCCACCCGCCGGGCGGCGGGGAGGCGGAGACGCCTCGGCGACACGGCCGACTCCGGCGGCCGGCCCTTCCCGCGACGCCGCGGGCAAGGAGCCGGACCGCTGCGCAGCTTCTTTCTCGCTTCGGACAACGCGAGCCTTTTTTCGCCTTCCTTCCCCGTTTTTCTCTCTTTCTCTCGGCTTCTGCTCTTCGGGCCCGCGGCCCTTCGAGACTCGGCCTCGCTGCTCCGACAGTCACGGGCGCGCTGGCGACGCGCTGGGACGGGGGCTCGGCTAGGGCTGACCCGCCTCGAGGCCGGGCCCAAAAGCACCGGACGTGCTAGAGGAGACAGCGACTCGACGAGGCGGGCGCGGCCCGGACACCCGAGGCCCCGAGGCCGGGCGGCTCGCTCTGCAGCAGGCGCGGCGGCGGCGCCACCAAGGAGCGCCGCGCGGTGCGCGCGCGAACGGGCTCTTTTCCCGTCCGCGCCCCATCGGTTCTCATCCCCTTCTCTCTCTTCTCTCTCTCCGCTCCCTCGGGGACCACACGCTCTTCTCTTTTCTCGGCTCGAGCTCGAGCCGCACCGCCGCCCCGAGCGCTGCTCGCGTCGGCACCCATGGGCGATACTGGGACCGGCCGGCACCGGCACCTCGCGCTTTCCAAGGACACCTGAGGACTGGCGGGCCACGCGGTCGTCACACAGCCCGACGGTAAACACGTTCCTCCCCAAAGCAGCGGGAGGAGCTACACCGCCTGCGACGGGGTGGCCGATCGAAAGGAGACCGCCCTGCTCGAGAAGCGGGCACCGCCGAGGCTTCCCCCATGACAGAGAGAAGCCCCGGGGAGAGGTGCTCGGCCAGCCGAGGGCCCTTTCCGACGCCACCCGAGGAACCACCTCATCGATCGCCGGAGACAAAGGCCCCGCGGCCACTCTTCCCGGGACAACAGAAACCGAAAAGAGGAAAAGACAAAGCACACTATGCGTCGCACGACCCGTGCTAGCCACGGGGTCACGGGCCTGCGGCGGGGCCGGGGCGGGGCGAGACTCGAGACTCAACTCCCCTAAAACCCCCATCCGCCTCGCCGACGGTCTCGAGCCCGCGCTGGGACCGGAGGCGGGGGCGAGACTCGAGACTCAACTCCCCCAAAACCCCCATCCGCCCGGGCCGCACGGATCTCTCGGTCTCTCTCGCCAGCACACAGCGTCTCTCTGGGCCTTCGCTTCGTGGCCCGCGACCTTTCGTCGCCAGCGCTGCTGCCGCCGCGGCTTAAGGCCGCGTGGAGAAAAAGAAGGGAACAGGCCGGGCGGCCCCCACACTCCGCCACGCCTGAAAAAGCAGAGCCGTTCGCAGCCCAGCCCGCCGGGCAGCCACCGCAGCCGGGCAGCAGGCCAGACCCCACAGGCCGCCCGGCCACGGTGGCTCGGATCGCACCAGCCGAGGAGGGAGATGGGGCGAGGCGCCGCCGCCGCCCCCCACATCGCCGGGGGCTTTTCTCTCGCTTCTCTGTCGGGTTCCGGCTCGCTTCACGGCGAAGCCGGCCACCGCGGCCGGCCGCCACCGCTAAATGAATACTCCGCTCGCTACGCGGGTCCCCGGCTTAGGGCCGAGGAAGGGGGAACCATGCTTTCAACGACGCACGGCGTGGAAGGGGTGCCGCCAACCCCGGCCGGCAAAACTCCACGGGCGACTCCGTCACCGAGCTCCCCCTTGGGCGTAGCCGAGGCGAGGCCGGATGCCCCACCGGCACGCCCCTCGCCAGCCTCTTCCCAGGCGGACGCCTCTCTGGGCAAGACGGGTCGGGAGCGGGAACGAGGCGCCGCCACCTCGGGCGGCCGAGCGAGCCGTGCTCTCGGGGGGAGCTCTCGGAAGGGGCCGGGAACCTACCTCTCGGCAGGCTCAACGCAACCCCGGCCGCGCCCAGCCCCCGGCTGCCGGTAAAAGCGCACCGGACCGGCAGCCGAAGAACGCCGCACCCGCCAGAGCGGGCCGGCCCCGGCTTAAGGCCGGGCGGAAAGAACGAGGCGCCGCCGCCTCGCCCGCCACCATCGCCGGAGGAGCGAGCGGGCACCCGGCTCCCCTTCTCGCTAAAACCGGCAGCAGCCGGGCCGGAGCGGACACGCGCCGCTGGCTTCGGCCTCGCTTCGGGTCTCCCCGCCTCACCTGGCCTGGGCCGGGAGCACAGCTCGCATCGCTCGCTGCTTAAACCGGCAGCAGCCGGGCCGAGCGGGACACGCGCCGCGGCTTCGCTTTCTCGCTTCGGGTCTCCCCGCCTCACCTGGCCTGGGCCGGGAGCACAGCTCGCATCGCTCGCTGCCAAACCGGCAGCAGCCGGGCCGAGCGGACACGCGCCGCGGCTTCGCTTCTCGCTTTCTCGGGTCTCCCCGCCTCACCTGGCCTGGGCCGGGAGCACAGCTCGCACGCTCGCTGCGAAACCGGCAGCAGCCGGGCCGGAGCGGGACACGCGCCGCGGCTTCGCCTCGCTTCTCGGGTCTCCCCGCCTCACCTGGCCTGGGCTGGGAGCACAGCTCGCATCGCTCGCTGCGAAACCGGCAGCAGCCGGGCCGGAGCGGACACGCGCCGCTGCTTCTCTCTCGCTGCTCGCTTCTTTCGCCCGCGCCGCCTGGGCCGGGTGCAGCTCGCATCTCGCCCCGCTGCACTTCTTTTTTCCACGGAACCGGCAGCAGCCGGGCCGCGAGCGGGACACGCCGGCGGCTTCTTCGCCTCGGGCCCCCCGCCTCGCCTGGCCCGGGCCGGGAGCAGCTCGCCTCGCCTCCACCTGTCTCAGTCAACTGGGGGTTACGGGAATGCCGGACAAGGCCACGGAGAGTCCTTGCCGTGCATTGGCGGTACGGTTCCTGGGCCGGCACGATCGCCCCGCGGCCGCCTCTTTTCCGCCTCACGGACACAGGCACTGCACAGCCTGCGGGAGACCGCCCGTAACCCTGTCTCCCATGATACGGACAAGCGGGCCCCAGGAGGCCGACGAGCACAAGAGAACGAAGCCTAGGTGACTGGGTGGCGAGCGGAGCACGCCGCCTCCTACGATGAGGCAGCCGGAGGCAGCCGAAAACAGCGACTCCTTAGCTGCTTCTCCGAGGACACCAGGTCTACCCAGCCAGCGGGTAGACCTGTTGTCCGCCTGCATTCCCGACTAAGGGGTAGACCTGTTGTCCGCCTGCATTCCCGATTAAGGGGTAGACCTGTTGTCCGCCTGCATTCCCGATTAAGGGGTAGACCTGGTGTCCGCCGGCATTCCCGCTTAAGGGGTAGACCTGTTGTCCGCCTGCATTCCCGATTAAGGGGTAGACCTGTTGTCCGCCTGCATTCCCGAATAAGGGGTGGACCTGGTGTCCGCCGGCATTCCCGCTTAAGGGGTAGACCTGTTGTCCGCCTTCATTCCCGCTGAAGGGGTAGACCTGTTGTCCGCCTGCATTCCCGATTAAGGGGTAGACCTGGTGTCCGCCTGCATTCCCGATTAAGGGGTAGACCTGGTGTCCGCCGGCATTCCCGCTTAAGGGGTAGACCTGTTGTCCGCCTGCATTCCCGATTAAGGGGTAGACCTGGTGTCCGCATGCATTCCCGCTTAAGGGGTAGACCTGGTGTCCGCCGGCATTCCCGCTTAAGGGGTAGACCTGTTGTCCGCCTGCATTCCCGCTTAAGGGGTAGACCTGGTGTCCGCCTGCATTCCTGCTTAAGGGGTAGACCTGTTGTCCGCCTGCATTCCCGCTTAAGGGGTAGACCTGGTGTCCGCCGGCATTCCCGCTTAAGGGGTAGACCTGGTGTCCGCCGGCTTTCCCGAGAAAGGGGTAGACCTGTTGTCCGCCTGCATTCCCGCTTAAGGGGTAGACCTGTTGTCCGCCGGCATTCCCGCTTAAGGGGTAGACCTGTTGTCCGCCTGCATTCCCGATTAAGGGTAGACCTGGTGTCCGCCTGCATTCCCGCATTAAGGGGTAGACCTGGTGTCCGCCTGCATTCCCGATGAAGGGGTAGACCTGTTGTCCGCCTGCATTCCCGATTAAGGGGTAGACCTGGTGTCCGCCGGCATTCCCGCTTAAGGGGTAGACCTGTTGTCCGCCGGCATTCCCGCTGAAGGGGTAGACCTGTTGTCCGCCTGCATTCCCCGATTAAGGGTAGACCTGGTGTCCGGCCGGCATTCCCCGCATTAAGGGGTAGACCTGGTGTCCGCCGGCATTCCCCGCTTAAGGGGTAGACCTGTTGTCCGCCTCTGCATTCCCCGATTAAGGGGTAGACCTGTTGTCCGCCTGCATTCCCGATTAAGGGGTAGACCTGTTGTCCGCCTGCATTCCCGCATTAAGGGTAGACCTGGTGTCCGCCGGCATTCCCGCTTAAGGGGTAGACCTGTTGTCCGCCTGCATTCCCGCTGAAGGGGTAGACCTGTTGTCCGCCTGCATTCCCGCTTAAGGGGTAGACCTGTTGTCCGCCGGCATTCCCGATTAAGGGGTAGACCTGTTGTCCGCCTGCATTCCCGAGAAAGGGGTAGACCTGTTGTCCGCCGGCATTCCCGCTTAAGGGGTAGACCTGTTGTCCGCCCGTATTCCCGATTAGGGGGTAGACCTGTTGTCCGCCTGCATTCCCGATTAAGGGGTAGACCTGGTGTCCGCCTGCATTCCCGCTTAAGGGGTAGACCTGTTGTCCGCCGGCATTCCCGCTAAAGGGGTAGACCTGTTGTCCGCCCTTATTCCCGATTAGGGGGTAGACCTGTTGTCCGCCTGCATTCCCGATTAAGGGGTAGACCTGTTGTCCGCCGGCATTCCCGCTTAAGGGGTAGACCTGTTGTCCGCCCGTATTCCCGATTAGGGTAGACCTGTTGTCCGCCTGCATTCCCGATTAAGGGGTAGACCTGTTGTCCGCCCTTATTCCCGATTAGGGGTAGACCTGTTGTCCGCCTGCATTCCCGAGCTAAGGGTAGACCTGTTGTCCGCCCTGCATTCCCGATTAGGGGTAGACCTGTTGTCCGCCTGCATTCCCGATTAAGGGGTAGACCTGTTGTCCGCCGGCATTCCCGCTTAAGGGGTAGACCTGTTGTCCGCCCGCATTCCCGATTAGGGGTAGACCTGTTGTCCGCCTGCATTCCCGATTAAGGGGTAGACCTGTTGTCCGCCTGCATTCCCGATTAAGGGGTAGACCTGTTGTCCGCCGGCATTCCCGCTTAAGGGGTAGACCTGTTGTCCGCCCGTATTCCCGATTAGGGGTAGACCTGTTGTCCGCCTGCATTCCCGATTAAGGGGTAGACCTGTTGTCCGCCTGCATTCCCGATTAAGGGGTAGACCTGTTGTCCGCCGGCATTCCCGCTTAAGGGGTAGACCTGTTGTCCGCCTGTATTCCCGATTAGGGGTAGACCTGTTGTCCGCCTGCATTCCCGATTAAGGGGTAGACCTGTTGTCCGCCGGCATTCCCGCTTAAGGGGTAGACCTGTTGTCCGCCCGTATTCCCGATTAGGGGTAGACCTGTTGTCCGCCTGCATTCCCGATTAAGGGGTAGACCTGTTGTCCGCCCTTATTCCCGATTAGGGGTAGACCTGTTGTCCGCCTGCATTCCCGATTAAGGGGTAGACCTGTTGTCCGCCGGCATTCCCGCTTAAGGGGTAGACCTGTTGTCCGCCCCGTATTCCCGATTAGGGGTAGACCTGTTGTCCGCCTGCATTCCCGATTAAGGGGTAGACCTGTTGTCCGCCTGCATTCCCGATTAAGGGGTAGACCTGTTGTCCGCCGGCATTCCCGCTTAAGGGGTAGACCTGTTGTCCGCCCGCATTCCCGATTAAGGGGTAGACCTGTTGTCCGCCCGCATTCCCGGCTTAAGGGGTAGACCTGTTGTCCGCCTGCATTCCCGATTAAGGGGTAGACCTGTTGTCCGCCTGCATTCCCGATTAAGGGGTAGACCTGTTGTCCGCCTGCATTCCCCGAGCTAAGGGGTAGACCTGTTGTCCGCCTGCATTCCCGATTAAGGGGTAGACCTGGTGTCCGCCTGCATTCCCGATTAAGGGGTAGACCTGTTGTCCGCCTGCATTCCCGAGCTAAGGGGTAGACCTGTTGTCCGCCTGCATTCCCGCTTAAGGGGTAGACCTGTTGTCCGCCTGCATTCCTGATTAAGGGGTAGACCTGTTGTCCGCCTGCATTCCTCGGAAAGGGGTAGACCTGTTGTCCGCCTGCATTCCCGCTTAAGGGTAGACCTGGTGTCCGCCGGCATTCCCGCTTAAGGGGTAGACCTGTTGTCCGCCTGCATTCCCGCTTAAGGGTAGACCTGTTGTCCGCCCGTATTCCCGATTAAGGGTAGACCTGTTGTCCGCCTGCATTCCCCGATTAAGGGGTAGACCTGTTGTCCGCCTGCATTCCCGATTAAGGGGTAGACCTGTTGTCCGCCCTGCATTCCCGCTTTAAGGGGTAGACCTGTTGTCCGCCCGCATTCCCGATTAAGGGTAGACCTGTTGTCCGCCTGCATTCCCGATTAAGGGGTAGACCTGGTGTCCGCCTGCATTCCCGATTAAGGGGTAGACCTGTTGTCCGCCTGCATTCCCGATTAAGGGGTAGACCTGTTGTCCGCCTCTGTATTCCCGATTAAGGGGTAGACCTGTTGTCCGCCTGCATTCCCGATTAAGGGGTAGACCTGTTGTCCGGCCTGCATTCCCGCTTAAGGGGTAGACCTGTTGTCCGCCCGTATTCCCGATTAGGGGTAGACCTGTTGTCCGCCTGCATTCCCGATTAAGGGTAGACCTGTTGTCCGCCTGCATTCCCGCTAAGGGGTAGACCTGTTGTCCGCCGGCATTCCCGCTAAAGGGGTAGACCTGTTGTCCGCCCTGCATTCCCGATTAAGGGGTAGACCTGTTGTCCGCCTGCATTCCCGATTAAGGGGTAGACCTGCGTCCGGCCGGCATTCCCGCTTAAGGGGTAGACCTGTTGTCCGCCCGCATTCCCGCTTAAGGGGTAGACCTGTTGTCCGCCTGCATTCCCCGATTAAGGGGTAGACCTGTTGTCCGCCCCGCATTCCCGCTCAGGGGTAGACCTGTTGTCCGCCTGCATTCCCGATTAAGGGGTAGACCTGTTGTCCGCCCGCATTCCCGATTAGGGGTAGACCTGTTGTCCGCCTGCATTCCCGATTAAGGGGTAGACCTGGTGTCCGCCGGCATTCCCGCTTAAGGGGTAGACCTGTTGTCCGCCCGCATTCCCGATTAAGGGTAGACCTGTTGTCCGCCTGCATTCCCGATTAAGGGTAGACCTGGTGTCCGCCTGCATTCCCGATTAAGGGGTAGACCTGTTGTCCGCCTGCATTCCCGCTTAAGGGGTAGACCTGTTGTCCGCCTGCATTCCCGATTAAGGGGTAGACCTGGTGTCCGCCTGCATTCCCGATTAAGGGGTAGACCTGTTGTCCGCCTGCATTCCCGATTAAGGGGTAGACCTGTTGTCCGCCGGCATTCCCGCTTAAGGGGTAGACCTGTTGTCCGCCTGCATTCCCGATTAAGGGGTAGACCTGTTGTCCGCCTGCATTCCCCGCTTAAGGGGTAGACCTGTTGTCCGCCTGCATTCCCGCTTAAGGGGTAGACCTGGTCCGCCTGCTTCCCGCTTAAGGGGTAGACCTGTCCGCCTGCATTCCCGACTAAGGGGTAGACCTGTTGTCCGCCTGCATTCCCGCTTAAGGGGTAGACCTGTTGTCCGCCGGCATTCCCCGCTTAAGGGGTAGACCTGTTGTCCGCCTGTACCGTTCCCGAGCTAGGGGTAGACCTGGTGTCCGCCTGCATTCCCGCTTAAGGGGTAGACCTGTTGTCCGCCTGCATTCCCCGCTTAAGGGGTAGACCTGTTGTCCGCCTATTCCCGATTAAGGGGTAGACCTGGTGTCCGCCTGCATTCCCGATTAAGGGGTAGACCTGTTGTCCGCCCCGCATTCCCGCTTAAGGGGTAGACCTGTTGTCCGCCCGTATTCCCGCATTAAGGGGTAGACCTGTTGTCCGCCTGCATTCCCGATTAAGGGGTAGACCTGTTGTCCGCCCGCATTCCCGATTAAGGGTAGACCTGTTGTCCGCCTGCATTCCCGATTAAGGGGTAGACCTGTTGTCCGCCTGCATTCCCGATTAAGGGGTAGACCTGTTGTCCGCCTGCATTCCCGATTAAGGGGTAGACCTGTTGTCCGCCGGCATTCCCGCTTAAGGGGTAGACCTGTTGTCCGCCCGCATTCCCGATTAAGGGGTAGACCTGTTGTCCGCCTGCATTCCCGGATTAAGGGGTAGACCTGTTGTCCGCCTGCATTCCCGATTAAGGGGTAGACCTGTTGTCCGCCTGCATTCCCGATTAAGGGGTAGACCTGTTGTCCGCCCGGCATTCCCGCTTAAGGGGTAGACCTGTTGTCCGCCTGCATTCTCGCTTAAGGGGTAGACCTGTTGTCCGCCTGCATTCCCGCTTAAGGTAGACCTGTTGTCCGCCTGCATTCCCGACTAAGGGTAGACCTGTTGTCCGCCGGCATTCCCGCTTAAGGGGTAGACCTGTTGTCCGCCCTTATTCCCGATTAGGGGTAGACCTGTTGTCCGCCTGCATTCCCGATTAAGGGGTAGACCTGTTGTCCGCCGGCATTCCCGCTTAAGGGGTAGACCTGTTGTCCGCCCCCTATTCCCGATTAGGGGTAGACCTGTTGTCCGCCTGCATTCCCGATTAAGGGGTAGACCTGTTGTCCGCCCGTATTCCCGATTAAGGGGTAGACCTGTTGTCCGCCTGCATTCCCGATTAAGGGGTAGACCTGTTGTCCGCCGGCATTCCCGGCTTAAGGGGTAGACCTGTTGTCCGCCCCGCATTCCCGACTTCAAGGGGTAGACCTGTTGTCCGCCTGCATTCCCGATTAAGGGTAGACCTGGTGTCCGCCTGCATTCCCGATTAAGGGGTAGACCTGTTGTCCGCCTGCATTCCCGACTAAGGGGTAGACCTGTTGTCCGCCCGTATTCCCGATTAAGGGGTAGACCTGTTGTCCGCCTGCATTCCCGACATTAAGGTAGACCTGTTGTCCGCCTGCATTCCCGGATTAAGGGGTAGACCTGTTGTCCGCCTGCATTCCCGATTAAGGGGTAGACCTGTTGTCCGCCGGCATTCCCGCTTAAGGGGTAGACCTGTTGTCCGCCTGCATTCTGATTAAGGGGTAGACCTGTTGTCCGCCTGCATTCCCGATTAGGGGTAGACCTGTTGTCCGCCTGCATTCCCGATTAAGGGGTAGACCTGGTGTCCGCCGGCATTCCCGCTAAGGGGTAGACCTGTTGTCCGCCTGCATTCCCGATTAAGGGGTAGACCTGTTGTCCGCCGGCATTCCCGCTTAAGGGGTAGACCTGTTGTCCGCCCCGTATTCCTCGATTAGGGGTAGACCTGTTGTCCGCCTGCATTCCCGATTAAGGGGTAGACCTGGTGTCCGCCTGCATTCCCGCTTAAGGGTAGACCTGTTGTCCGCCTGCATTCCCGATTAAGGGGTAGACCTGTTGTCCGCCTGCATTCCCGATTAAGGGGTAGACCTGTTGTCCGCCTGCATTCCCGATTAAGGGGTAGACCTGTTGTCCGCCGTATTCCCGCTTAAGGGGTAGACCTGTTGTCCGCCTGCATTCCCGATTAGGGGTAGACCTGTTGTCCGCCTGCATTCCCCGATTAAGGGGTAGACCTGTTGTCCGCCCTGTATTCCCGATCAGGGGTAGACCTGTTGTCCGCCTGCATTCCCGATTAAGGGTAGACCTGTTGTCCGCCCTGCATTCCCGATTAAGGGTAGACCTGCGTCCGCCCGCATTCCCCGATTAAGGGGTAGACCTGTTGTCCGCCGGCATTCCCGCTTAAGGGGTAGACCTGTTGTCCGCCCGCATTCCCGATTAAGGGGTAGACCTGTTGTCCGCCCGTATTCCCCGATTAAGGGGTAGACCTGTTGTCCGCCTGCATTCCCGATTAAGGGGTAGACCTGTTGTCCGCCTGCATTCCCGCTTAAGGGGTAGACCTGTTGTCCGCCGGCATTCCCGATTAAGGGGTAGACCTGTTGTCCGCCCGCATTCCCGCTTAAGGGGTAGACCTGTTGTCCGCCTGCATTCCCGATTAAGGGGTAGACCTGTTGTCCGCCTGCATTCCCGATTAAGGGGTAGACCTGTTGTCCGCCTGCATTCCCGACTTAAGGGGTAGACCTGTTGTCCGCCTGCTATTCCCGCATTAAGGGGTAGACCTGTTGTCCGCCTGCATTCCCGATTAAGGGGTAGACCTGTTGTCCGCCTGCATTCCCGACTAAGGGGTAGACCTGTTGTCCGCCTGCATTCCCGATTAAGGGGTAGACCTGTTGTCCGCCTGCATTCCCGATTAAGGGGTAGACCTGCTGTCCGCCTGCATTCCCGATTAAGGGGTAGACCTGGTGTCCGCCTGCATTCCCGATTAAGGGGTAGACCTGTTGTCCGCCTGCATTCCCGACATTAAGGGTAGACCTGTTGTCCGCCTGCATTCCCCGATTAAGGGGTAGACCTGTTGTCCGCCTGCATTCCCGATTAAGGGGTAGACCTGGTGTCCGCCTGCATTCCCGATTAAGGGGTAGACCTGTTGTCCGCCTGCATTCCCGATTAAGGGGTAGACCTGTTGTCCGCCGGCATTCCCGCTGAAGGGGTAGACCTGTTGTCCGCCTGCATTCCCGATTAAGGGGTAGACCTGTTGTCCGCCTGCATTCCCCGATAAAGGGTAGACCTGTTGTCCGCCTGCATTCCCGCTTAAGGGGTAGACCTGTTGTCCGCCTGCATTCCCTGATTAAGGGGTAGACCTGTTGTCCGCCGGCATTCCCGCTTAAGGGGTAGACCTGTTGTCCGCCCGCATTCCCGATTAGGGGTAGACCTGTTGTCCGCCTGCATTCCCGATTAAGGGGTAGACCTGTTGTCCGCCTGCATTCCCGATTAAGGGGTAGACCTGTTGTCCGCCGGCATTCCCGCTTAAGGGTAGACCTGTTGTCCGCCCGTATTCCCGATTAGGGTAGACCTGTTGTCCGCCTGCATTCCCGATTAAGGGTAGACCTGGTGTCCGCCTGCATTCCCGACTAAGGGTAGACCTGTTGTCCGCCTGCATTCCCGATTAAGGGGTAGACCTGTTGTCCGCCGGCATTCCCGCTTAAGGGGTAGACCTGTTGTCCGCCTGCATTCCCGATTAAGGGGTAGACCTGGTGTCCGCCTGCATTCCCGACTAAGGGGTAGACCTGTTGTCCGCCGGCATTCCCGCTTAAGGGGTAGACCTGTTGTCCGCCTGCATTCCCGATTAAGGGTAGACCTGTGTCCGCCTGCATTCCCGACTAAGGGGTAGACCTGGTGTCCGCCTGCATTCCCGCTTAAGGGGTAGACCTGTTGTCCGCCGGCATTCCCGCTTAAGGGGTAGACCTGTTGTCCGCCTGCATTCCCGCTTAAGGGGTAGACCTGTTGTCCGCCTGCATTCCCGCTTAAGGGGTAGACCTGTTGTCCGCCTGCATTCCCGCTTAAGGGGTAGACCTGTTGTCCGCCTGCATTCCCGATTAAGGGGTAGACCTGTTGTCCGCCTGCATTCCCGATTAAGGGGTAGACCTGTTGTCCGCCTGCATTCCCGATTAAGGGGTAGACCTGTTGTCCGCCCTGTATTCCCGATTAAGGGGTAGACCTGTTGTCCGCCTGCATTCCCGATTAAGGGGTAGACCTGTTGTCCGCCGGCATTCCCGCTTAAGGGGTAGACCTGTTGTCCGCCCCGTATTCCCGATTAGGGTAGACCTGTTGTCCGCCTGCATTCCCGATTAAGGGGTAGACCTGTTGTCCGCCTGCATTCCCGATTAAGGGTAGACCTGTTGTCCGCCGGCATTCCCGCTTAAGGGGTAGACCTGTTGTCCGCCCGTATTCCCGATTAGGGGTAGACCTGTTGTCCGCCTGCATTCCCGATTAAGGGGTAGACCTGGTGTCCGCCTGCATTCCCGATTAAGGGGTAGACCTGTTGTCCGCCTGCATTCCCGATTAGGGGTAGACCTGGTGTCCGCCGGCATTCCCGCTTAAGGGGTAGACCTGTTGTCCGCCTGCATTCCCGATTAAGGGGTAGACCTGGTGTCCGCCTGCATTCCCGACTAAGGGGTAGACCTGTTGTCCGCCGGCATTCCCGCTTAAGGGGTAGACCTGTTGTCCGCCCGCATTCCCGCTTAAGGGTAGACCTGTTGTCCGCCTGCATTCCCGCTTAAGGGGTAGACCTGTTGTCCGCCTGCCATTCCCGCTTAAGGGGTAGACCTGTTGTCCGCCTGCATTCCCGCTTAAGGGGTAGACCTGTTGTCCGCCTGCATTCCCGCTTAAGGGGTAGACCTGTTGTCCGCCTGCATTCCCGATTAAGGGGTAGACCTGTTGTCCGCCTGCATTCCCGCTTAAGGGGTAGACCTGGTGTCCGCCGGCATTCCCGCTTAAGGGGTAGACCTGTTGTCCGCCTGCATTCCCGCTTAAGGGGTAGACCTGTTGTCCGCCTGCATTCTTGATTAAGGGGTAGACCTGTTGTCCGCCTGCA
The DNA here is from genome assembly GCA_034336685.1 of Luscinia luscinia. Taxonomy (NCBI): domain Eukaryota; kingdom Metazoa; phylum Chordata; class Aves; order Passeriformes; family Muscicapidae; genus Luscinia; species Luscinia luscinia. Next base: position 17,769 of record JAKWBO010001055.1, read on the forward strand.
TTCTCGACTAGGGGTAGACCTGGTGTCCGCCGGCATTCCCGCTTAAGGGTAGGTCATAGGGCGCGAAAGGCGGACGGCACCAGGTCTGACTCGCAGGCGGGCGCGAAGGCCGAGACCGCTAGCGGCAACAGGTCTACCCCGCGGCGGGCGCGAAGGCCGAGACCGGCTAGCGGCACCAGGTCTACCACGGCGCTGGCGCGAAGGCCGAGACCGGCTAGCGGCACCAGGTCTACCCCGCGGCGGGCGCGAAGGCCGAGACCGGCTAGCGGCACCAGGTCTACCTCGCAGTCCGGCGCGAAAGGCAGACCGGCTAGCGGCAACAGGTCTACCGCAGGCGCGGGCGCGAAAGTGTAAGACCGGCTAGCGGCAACAGGTCTACCTCGCGGCGGGCGCGAAAGGCCGAGACCGGCTAGCGGCACCAGGTCTACCCCGCAGGCCGGGCGCTGAAGGCAGAGACCGGCTAGCGGCAACAGGTCTACCACGCGCGCGGGCGCGAAAGTGTAAGACCGGCTAGCGGCAACAGGTCTACCTCGCGGCGGGCGCGAAAGGCCGAGACCGGCTAGCGGCAACAGGTCTACCCCGCAGGCCGGGCGCGAAAGGCAGAGACCGGCTAGCGGCAACAGGTCTACCCCGCAGGCCGGCGCGAAAGGCAGAGACCGGCTAGCGGCAACAGGTCTACCGCAGGCGCGGGCGCGAAAGTGTAGAGACCGGCTAGCGGCAACAGGTCTACCCGCAGGCGGGCGCGAAAGGCCGAGACCGGCTAGCGGCACCAGGTCTACTCGCGGCGCGGCGCGAAAGGCCGAGACCGGCTAGCGGCAACAGGTCTACCCTGCAGGCGGGCGCGAAGGCCGAGACCGGCTAGCGGCACCAGGTCTACCCCGCGGCGCGGGCGCGAAAGGCCGAGACCGGCTAGCGGCAACAGGTCTACCCCGCGGCGGGCGCGAAAGGCCGAGACCGGCTAGCGGCAACAGGTCTACCCGCAGGCGCGGCGCGAAAGGCCGAGACCGGTTAGCGGCAACAGGTCTACCCCGCGGCGCGGCGCGAAAGGCCGAGACCGGCTAGCGGCAACAGGTCTACCCCGCAGGCCGGGCGCGAAAGGCCGAGACCGGCTAGCGGCACCAGGTCTACCCCGCAGGCCGGCGCGAAAGGCAGAGACCGGCTAGCGGCAACAGGTCTACCGCGGCGCGGGCGCGAAAGTGTAAGACCGGCTAGCGGCAACAGGTCTACCCGCGGCGGGGCGCGAAAGGCCGAGACCGGCTAGCGGCACCAGGTCTACCCCGCAGGCCGGCGCGAAAGGCCGAGACCGGCTAGCGGCAACAGGTCTACCCCGCGGCGGGCGCGAAGGCCGAGACCGGCTAGCGGCAACAGGTCTACCCCGCGGCGCGGGCGCGAAAGGCCGAGACCGGCTAGCGGCAACAGGTCTACCCCGCAGGCGGGCGCGAAAGGCCGAGACCGGCTAGCGGCAACAGGTCTACCCCGCAGGCGCGGCGCGAAAGGCCGAGACCGGCTAGCGGCAACAGGTCTACCCCGCGGCGCGGCGCGAAAGGCCGAGACCGGCTAGCGGCAACAGGTCTACCCGCGGCGCGGGCGCGAAGGTCGAGACCGGCTAGCGGCAACAGGTCTACCGCGGCGGGGCGCGAAGGCCGAGACCGGCTAGCGGCAACAGGTCTACCGCAGGCGCGGGGCGCGAAAGGCCGAGACCGGCTAGCGGCAACAGGTCTACTCCGCGGCGGGCGCGAAGGCCGAGACCGGCTAGCGGCAACAGGTCTACCCTGCGGCCGGCGCGAAAGGCCGAGACCGGCTAGCGGCAACAGGTCTACCCGCGGGGCGGGGCGCGAAAGGCCGAGACCGGCTAGCGGCAACAGGTCTACCGCGCAGGCGCGGCGCGAAAGGCCGAGACCGGCTAGCGGCAACAGGTCTACTCCTGCTGGCTCCGAGACGGGCGGCAAACGGGTTTCCTCTGTACATCGCGGCAAGACACGTGCGCGCGCTGTGAAGGGAAACCTGCCGCCCCGCCGCCGCTCCCGGCCGCGCCGCTGCCCCGCCTCGCGATCGGGCCTGGGACCCCGCGCGAGGGAAGTCGAGGCCGCGCGCGAGCCAGGCGGGCCTCTCTTCTCTCTGGGAAGAGCGCGCGCCGC
>JAKWBO010001056.1:0-19875 GCA_034336685.1 Luscinia luscinia
CCAATCCATACCGGTCCATACTGGTCCGTAGTGGTTTATACTGGTCTATACCGGTCCATACTGGTTTATACTGGTCCATACTGGTCCATACTGGTCCATACTGGTCCATACCAGTCCATACTGGTCCATACTGGTCCATACCGGTTTATACCGGTCCATACTGGTCCATACCGGTTTATACTGGTCCATACCGCTCTGTACTGGTTTATACTGGTCCATACTGGTCCATACCTGTCCATACTGGTCCGTACTGGTCTGTACTGGTCCATACCGGTCCATAGTGGTTTGTACTGGTATATACTGTTCCATACCGCTCCATACTGGTTTATACTGGTCCCTACTGGTTTCCCGCAGGCCCCTCCCCCGCCCAGCAGGGGGCGCTGCGGGCGCTGCTGGCGGCGCTGGGGGCGGAGCCGGAAGTGGGCGGGGCCGTGGCCGCGCTGGGGGGGGTGGGGCGTGTCCTGCAGGGCCCCGGCCCCGCCCCCCGGCAGTGGCTGCAGCCAATGGCGGCGGCGCTGTGTGACGTCATCGCCGGCAAGGTCAGCCCCGCAGGGCTTAATTAATTACAATTAATTACAGTTAATTACAATTAAAGCGGGAATTCAATGGTGTGGGCGTGGCTTGATGAGGGTTTAATGGGCTGGGCGTGGCTTAATTTTATTGGGTGGGCGTGGCTTAATTTTATTGGGTGGGCGTGGTTTAATGGGTTTAATTGGGGGCGTGGCTTAATTATAATTAAATTACATGGGCGTGGGTTAATTATAATTAAATTATGTGGGCGTGGCTTAATTGTAATTAGATAGAGTGGGCGTGGCTTAATGGGTGAATTGGACTTAATGGAGTGGGCGTGGCTTAGTGGGTTTGATTGATGGGTGGGCGTGGCTTAATTATAACTAAATTGGGTGGGCGTGGCTTAATGGGCGAATTGGGATTAATGGAGTGGGCGTGGCTTAATCATAAATAATTTGTATGGGCGTGGCTTAATGGGCAAATTGGGATTAATGGGGTGGGCGTGGCTTAGTGGGTTTGATTGATGGGTGGGCGTGGTTTAATCATAACTAAATTGGGTGGGCGTGGCTTAACGGGTAAATTGGACTTAATGGGGTGGGCGTGGCTTAGTGGGTTTGATTGATGGGTGGGAGTGGCTTAACTATAATTAAATGAGGTGGGCGTGGCTTAACGGGTTTGATTGATGTGTGGGCGTGGCTTAACTAAAGTTAAAATGGGGTGGGCGTGGCTTAGTTATCATTAAATGGGGTGGGCGGGGCTTAATGAGGGGTTGGATGGGTGGGCGTGGCTTAAACTGGGTTTACTGGGATGGGACTGGTTTAAACTGGGCTTACTGGGATGGGTGTGGCTTAAAGGGAAGTGGGTGTGGCTTAAACTGCGTTTAACTGGTGGGCGTGGCTTAAACTGGGTTTAATGGGGTGGGACTGGTTTAAACTGGGTTTAATGGGATGGAACTGGTTTAAACTGGGTTTAATGGGGTGGGCGTGGCTTAATGGGAAGTGGGCGTGGCTTAAACTGGGTTTAATGGGATGGAACTGGTTTAAACTGGGTTTACTGGGGTGGGATTGGTTTAAACTGGGTTTAATGGGATGGAACTGGTTTAAACTGGGTTTACTGGGGTGGGACTGGTTTAAATTCGGTTTACTCGGATGGGACTGGTTTAAACTGGGTTTACTGGGGTGGAACTGGTTTAAACTGGGTTTACTGGAGTGGGTCTGGTTTAAACTGGGTTTACTGGGATGGGACTGGTTTAAACTGGCTTTAATGGGATGGGACTGGTTTAATCTGGGTTTACTGGGAGTCAGGAAGTTTAAACTGGTTTTTAATGGGGTGGGACTGGTTTATACTGGGGTTACTGGGATAGGACTGGTTTAAACTGGGTTTAATGGGGTGGGCGTGGCTTAAAGGGAAGTGGGCGTGGTTTAAACTGGGTTTAATGGGATGGGACTGGTTTAAACTGGGTTTAATGGGGTGGGCGTGGCTTAAAGGGAAGTGGGCGTGGTTTAAACTGGGTTTACTGGGATGATATGGGTTTAAACTGGGTTTAATGGGATGGGACTGGTTTAAACTGGGTTTAAAGGTGTGGGACTGGTTTAAACTGGGTTTACTGGGGTGGAACTGGTTTAAACTGGGGTTACTGGGATGGGACTGGTTTAAACTGGGTTTACTGGGATGGGACTGGTTTAAACTGGGTTTTCTGGGATGGGACTGGTTTAAATTCGGTTTGATGGGATGGGACTGGTTTAAACTGGGTTTTATGGGGTGGGACTGGTTTAAACTGGGTTTACTGGGATGGGAATGGTTTAAACTGGGTTTAATGGGGTGGGACTGGTTTAAACTGGGTTTACTGGGGTGGGCGTGGCTTAAACTGGGTTTAATGGGATGGGACTGGTTTAAACTGGGTTTACTGGTGCGGGACTGGTTTAAACTGGGTTTAATGGGGTGGGCGTGGCTTAAAGGGAAGTGGGCGTGGTTTAAACTGGGTTTACTGGGATGGGACTGGTTTAAACTGGGTTTTATGGGGTGGGACTGGTTTAAACTGGGTTTAATTGTGCGGAACTGGTTTAAACTGGGTTTTATGGGGTGGGCGTGGCTTAAACTGGGTTTACTGGGATGGGATGGGTTTAAACTGGGTTTAATGGGATGGGACTGGTTTAAACTGGGTTTAGTGGGGATGGGACTGGTTTAAACTGGGTTTAATGGGGCGGACTGGTTTAAACTGAATTTACTGGGGTGGGACTGGTTTAAACTGGGTTTAATGAGATAGGACTGGTTTAAACTGGGTTTAGTGGGGATGGGACTGGTTTAAACTGGGTTTAATGGGGCGGGACTGGTTTAAACTGATTTAATGGGATGGAACTGGTTTAAACTGGGTTTAATGGGATGGCACTGGTTTAAACTGGGTTTACTGGGATGGGCGTGGCTTAAGTAGAAGTGGGCGTGGCTTAAACTGGGTTTACTGGGATGGGACTGGTTTAAACTGGGTTTTCTGGGATGGGACTGGTTTAAACTGGGTTTACTCGAGTGGGACTGGTTTTATACTGGATTTACTGGGGTGGAACTGGTTTAAACTGGGTTTACTCGAGTGGGACTGGTTTAAACTGGATTTACTGGGGTGGAACTGGTTTAAACTGGGTTTACTGGGATTGAGCAAGTTTAAACTGGGTTTACTGGGGTGGGACTGGTTTAAACTGGGTTTACTGGGGTGGGACTGGTTTAAACTGGGTTTACTGGGGTGGGACTGGTTTAAACTGGGTTTAATGGGGTGGGCGTGGCTTAAAGGGAAGTGGGCGTGGCTTAAACTGGGTTTACTGGGGTGGAACTGGTTTAAACTGGGTGTAATGGGGTGGAACTGGTTTAAACTGGGTTTACTGGAGTGGGAGTGGTTTAAACTGGGTTTAATGGGATGGGTCTGGTTTAAACTGGGTTTAATGGGGTGGGACTGGTTTATACTGGTTTATACTGGTTTATACTGGTTTATACTGGTTTATACTGGTTTATACTGGTTTTGCTGACCGCCCCTCCCCCCCAGGTCGCCTGCCTGAGGCCGCGCCGGGACCACGGCGACGAGGTGGGGGAGGGGCGGCGCCAGCGCGGACCAGTTCATCCCAGTTCCTCCCAGTTTGATCCCAGTTCATCCCAGTCCTGCCCAGTTTGATCCCAGCACATCCCAGTTCATCCCAGTCCATCCCAGTTCCCTCCCAGTTCCCTCCCAGTTTGATCCCAGTCCATCCCAGTTCATCCCTGTTCTCTCCCTGTTTGATCCCAGTTCATCCCAGTCCATCCCAGTTTAACCCAGTCCCTCCCAGTTCGATCCCAGTTCCTCACAGTTCATCCCAGTTTGATCCTAGTTTGATCCCAGTTCCTCCCAGTCCCTCCCAGTTCATCCCAATACATCCCAGTTTGATCCCAGTTCCTCCCAGTTCAATCCCAATCTATCCCAGTCTGTCCCAGTTTGATCCTAGTTCCATGCCAGTCCCTCCCAGTCCATCCCAGTTCAAACCAGTTACATCCTAGTTCATCCCAGTCTCTCCCAGTTTGATTCCAGTTCATCCCAATTTAACCCAGTTTGATCGCAGTTTGATCCCAGTTTAACCCAGTTCCCTCCCAGTCCCTCCCAGTTCCCTCCCAGTCCATCCCAGTCCATCCTAGTTTATCCCAGTTTGATCCCAGTTTGATCCCAGTTCTCCCAGTCCCTCCCAGTCCTCCCAGTTCCCTCCCAGTCCATCCCAGTCCATCCCAGTTCATCCCATTCCACCCCAGTTTATCCCAGTTTGATCCCAGTTTGTTCCCAGTTCCCTCCCAGCCCATCCCAGTCCCTCCCAGTAACCCCCAGTCCCCCCCCAGACCTCCCAACTCTCCGAACTCCGCGAATCCGCCGCCGAATGGCTGCTGCAGCTGGCCGCCGCCATGACCGGAAGTGACGCCGCCGCCACCGGAAGTCCCGCCCCGGGGACCGGAAGTCCCGCCCCCGACACCGGAAGTCCCGCCCCAGACCGGAAATGACGCTAGTGAGACCGGAAACACCGAATTCTTCCCCCACCTCTTCCGCCGCATCCTCCTCGCCCTATTGGCCCACCTGGCCGACCCCGCCCACCCAGGCGCGCTCCTGGGCGGCGGCCGTGATTGGCCAGCTGGGCCACGCCCTCGGCCCCGGGGCCACGCCCTTCCTGCCGGATTTGGGCGCCGCCTTCCGATTGGCCGTGGGGGATTCCGAGCCGGAAGTGAGGGCCAACGCCTTCTACGCCATTGGCCGGATCGGCGAGGCCGTGGGACACGCCCCCAGCGCGTATCCACCAATCAGAGGGCGGGGTTTGGTTGGGCCACGCCCCTTTCGGTTAAGCCACACCCCAAAGTCTTCAGGCTCCGCCCACAACCATGTAAAATATTTAAGCCACGCCCGCCGCCTCTAAACCCCGCCCATCTGGCTTAAGCCCCGCCCACATTTCTGTAAAAATTCATTAGACCACGCCCACAGTGTTTAAGCCACGCCCACATTTCCATAAAAGGTTTTTAAGCCACGCCCATCGGGCTTAAGCCACGCCCACATTTTGGTAAAAACTTTTTAAGCCCGCCCACAATCCCATAAAGTGAAATAAGCCCGCCCAGCCATCCTCAAGCCACGCCCACAATGCATGAGATTAAGCCACGCCCCATTTGTATATGAGGGTTTAAGCCCGCCCCATTCTCCAAAAGGATTTAAGCCCCACCCCCATTTGAATGTAAGTATTTAAGCTTCGCCCCATTCTCCAAAAGGATTTAAGCCACGCCCCATTCTCCAAAAGGATTTACCAAGCCCCCAAAGGATTTAGCCCCATTTTTATATAAGGGTTTAAGCCACGCCCACCCCTCAAGCCCCGCCACTCCAATCCAATATCAGCTATCAATAAGCCCGCCACCACCCCCATTTTCATGTGAGCTCAAGCCCGCCTACCCTTCAAGCCCGCCCCTTTACTATAAGGACTCAAGCCCCGCCCACCTATCAAGCCCGCCCATTCCCGTGTACTGATCTAGACCCGCCCACCCCTCAAGCCCCGCCCCATCACCTTTAGGCTCCGCCCCATTCCCATATATTGCCAAGCCCCGCCCCCTGCAAACTCCGCCCCATTTCCATATAAGGGCTCAATCCCCTCCCGATTTCTTTATAATGAAGCCCGCCCCACCCCTCAAGCCCGCCCACACATATAAGGACTAAAGCCCCGCCCATCTCTAAAGCCCCGCCCCATCCTCATATAAATATTTAAGCCACGCCCAGCCCTCAAGCCCGCCCCATTCCCATATAAGGATTCAAGCCCCGCCCCATTCCCTATAATAATTTTAGCCACGCCCATCCTGAAGCCCCGCCCACATTCCCATATATTCAATCCCGCCCACTCAAGTCCCGCCCCTATTCCCATACAAATTCAAGCCCCGCCCATCTCTCAAGCCCGCCCCCATTCCCATATCAGGTCAAGCCCCGCCCTTTTCCCATATAAGGATTTAAGCCCCGCCCACTCAAACTCCGCCCCATTCCCATGTAATAACTTAAGCCCCGCCCACTCAAGCACCGCCCCTTTCCCATTTAAGGATTTAAGCCCCGCCCCATTTCCCATATAAGGATTAACCCGCCCCACCCCCAGCCCCGCCCACCTCTCAAGCCCGCCCCCATCCCACAATGATTTAGGCCCGCCCACTCAAACCCCGCCCATTCCATATAATAATTTAAGCCCGCCCACTCCTTAAGTCCCGCCCCTTTCCCATATAACGATTTAAGCCCCGCCCACTCAAGCCCCGCCCCTTTCCCATTTAAGGATTTAAGCCCCGCCCACCCTCAAGCCCGCCCCATTCCCATATTATTTAAGCCACGCCCAACCCTCAAGCCCCGCCCACATTCCCATGTAAGGATTTAAGCCCCGCCCACCTCAAGCCCCCGCCCCCCATACAGTGATTCAGGCCACGCCCACCTCTCAAGCCCCGCCCCCATTCCCATATATGGATTCAAGCCCCGCCCCTTTTTCCTTAACCCGCCGCCAGGGGGGCGTGGCCGGGGGCGGAGCTTTGCTGCCACGCCCTCGGGCCGGGGGGGGAGGCGCCGGGCCGGGTGCGGGACAACGCGCTGGGGGCGCTGGTGAGGCAGCGGGGGGCGCCGCTCGAGCAGGTACTGGTTTGTACTGGTTTGTACTGGGAGGGACTGGGAGGGTGTTAAAATGGGGGAAAATGGGGGGAAATGGGGGAAAATGGGGAAAAACGGGGAGAAAAGGGTTAAAAATGGGGAAATAATGGGTTAAAAAAGGGGGTTGGGGTTACTGGTTTGTACTGGTTTGTACTGGTTTGTACTGGGAGGGACTGGGAGGGACTGGGAGGGGTTAAAATGGGGAAAAATGGGAAAAAACGGGGAAAAAAGGGTTAAAAATGGCCAAAAAATGGGGAAATAATGGGTTAAAAAGGGGGTTTGGGGTTACTGGTTTGTACTGGTTTATACTGGGTTATACTGGTTTGTACTTGGAGGGACTGGGAGGGGGTTAAAATGGGGAAGAATGGGGGAAATGGGAAAAAAATGGGGAAAACGAGGAGAAAAGGGTTAAAAATGGGGAAATAATGGGTTAAAAAAAGGGGATTTGGGGTTACTGGTTTGTACTGGGTTATACTGGTTTGGACTGGGAGCAGACTGGGAGGGGACTGGGGATTACTGGTTTATACTGGGATGGATTGGGAAGGGAGAGTTGGGAGTCCATACTGGTCCATAGTGGTCCATACTGGTCCATACTGTTTTATACTGGTCCATACTGGTTTATACCGCTCCATACCGTTCCATACCGGTCCATACCGGTCCATACCGGTCCATACTGGTCCATACTGGTCCGTACTGGTGCAGGTCCTGCCGCTGGCGCTGGGGGCGCTGCCGCTGTCGCAGGACCTGGAGGAGGAGGAGCCGGTGCTGCGCTTCCTGCTGGGGGCGGGGCCCGAGCGGGTGAGCCAAAATCCCCCGAATTCCGCCCAAAATTGTGGCTCAAAAAATTTGGGGGGTTTGGGAAAATTTGGGGGAAAATGGGGAAAAATTATTGAAAAAATTCCTGAAAATTTGGGGAAAATTGGGGGGAAATTAATGAAAAAATTCCTGAAAATTTGGGGAAAAATTCATGAAAAAATTAATAAAAAATTCCTGAAAATTTGGGGGAAATTGGGGAAAAATTATTGAAAAAATTCCTGAAAATTTGGGGAAATTTGGGGGAAAATTCCTGAAAAAATTAATGAAAATTTGGGGAGATTTGGGGAAAAATTAAAGAAAAAATTGTTCAAAATTTTGGGAGATTTAGGGGGAAAATTAATGAAAAAATTAATGAAAAAATTCATGAAAAAATTAATGAAAAATTCCTGAAAATTTGGGGAGATTTGGGGAAAATTGGGGGAAAAATTATTTAAAAAATTCTGAAAAAATTCCTGAAAAAATTCTTGAAAATTTGGGGGAAATTTGGGGAAAAATTAATGAAAAATTCCTGAAAATTTGGGGAAAATTGGGGGAAAATTAATGAAAAAATTCCTGAAAATTTGGGGAAAATTGGGGCAAAATTAATGAAAAAATTCCTGAAAATTTGGGGAAAATTGGGGGAAAATTAATGAAAAAATTCCTGAAAATTTGGGGAAAATTGGGGGAAAATTAATGAAAAAATTACTGAAAATTTGGGGAAAATTAATGAAAAATTCCTGAAAATTTGGGGAAATTTGGGGGAAAATTCATGAAAAAATTTCTGAAAGAATTAATGACAATTTGGGGAGATTTATGGAAAATTTGGGGGAGAATTAATGAAAAAATTTCTGAAAAAATTAATAAAAAATTAATGAAAAAATTCTTGAAAATTTGGGGGAAATTAATGAAAAAATTTCTGAAAAAATTCTTGAAAATTTGGGAAAATTTGGGGAAAAAATTAATGAAAAAATTTCTGAAAAAATTAATGAAAAATTCCTGAAAATTTGGGGGAAAATTGGGGGAAAACTAATTAAAAATTTCTGAAAAAATTCCTGAAATTTTGGGGAAATTTGAGGGGAAATTAAAAAAAAAATTAATGAAAAAATTAATGAAAAAATTCCTGAAAATTTGGGGAAATTTAGGGGAAAATTAATGAAAAAATTAATGAAAAAATTCATGAAAAAATTCATGAAAAAATTAATGAAAAAGTCCTGAAAATTGGGGGAAAATTAATGAAAAAATTCCTGAAAATTTGGGGAGATTTGGGGGGAAATTAATGAAAAAATTCCTGAAAATTTGGGGAAAATTGGGGGAAAATTAATGAAAAAATTACTGAAATTTTGGGGAAATTTGGGGGAAAATTAATGAAAAAATTACTGAAAATTTGGGGAAATTTGGGGAAAATTCATGAAAAATTCCTGAAAATTTGGGGAGATTTGGGAAATTTGGGGAAAATTAATGAAAAAATTCCTGAAAAGTTGGGGAAATTTGGGGAAAAATTCATGAAAAATTCCTTAAAATTTGGGGGATTTGGGGAAATTTGGGGGAAAATTAATGAAAAAATTCCTGAAAAGTTGGGGAAATTTGGGGAAAAATTACTGAAAAAATTCTGAAAAAATTCCTGAAAAGTTGGGGAAAAATTCATGAAAAAATTAATGAAAAAATTCCTGAAATTTTGGGGAAAATTAATAAAAAAATTCCTGAAAAGATTCCTGAAATTTTGGAGAAATTTGGGGGGAAATTAATGAAAAAATTAATGAAAAAATTCATGAAAAAATTAATGAAAAATTCCTGAAAATTTGAGGGAAAATTGGGGAAAAATTCATGAAAAAAGTAATGAAAAAATTTTTGAAAATTTGGGGAAATTTTGGGGAAAATTATTTTTAAAATTCTGAAAAAATTAATGAAAAAATTAATGAAAATTTGGGGAGATTTGGGGAAAAATTCATGAAAAAATTAATGAAAAAATTCCTGAAAATTTGGGGAAAATTGGGGGAAAATTCATGGAAAAATTAATGAAAAAATTCCTGAAAATTTGGGGAAAATTGGGAAAAAAATAATAAAAAAAAATCTGAAAAAATTCCTGAAAAAATTCCTGAAAATTTGGGGAGATTTGGGGGAAAATTCATGAAAAAATTAATGAAAAATTCCTGAAAATTTGGGGAAATTTGGGGGGAAATTGGGGGAAAATTATTTTTAAAATTCTGAAAAAATTCCTGAAAATTTGGGGAAAACTGGGGAAAACTTCATGAAAAAATTAATGAAAAAATTAATGAAAATGTGGGGAAAATTGGGGAATAATTCATGAAAAAATTAATAAAAAATTCCGGAAAATTTGGGAAAATTTGGGGGAAAATTGGAGAAAATTATTTAAAAAATTTCTGAAAAAAATAATAAGAAATTCCTGAAAATTTGGGGAAAATTGGGGGAAAATTCATGAAAAAATTAACGAAAAATTCCTGAAAATTTGGGGAAAATTAATAAAAAAATTCTGAAAAAATTAATGAAAAATTCCGGAAAATTTGGGGAAATTTGGGGGAAATTTGGGGGAAAATGAGTAGAATATTTTCAGAAAAAATTAATTTAAAAATTCCTGAAAATTTGGGGAAATTTGGGGGGAAATTGGGGGAAAATTCGTGAAAAAATTAATGAAAAATTCCTGAAATTTTGGGGAATTTTAATTTAAAAATTAATGAAAAAATTCCTTAAAATTTGGGAAAATTAATAAAAAAATTCTGAAAAAAATCCTGAAAAAATTAATGAAATTTTGGGGAAAATTTGGGGAAAAAGTCATGAAAAAATTAATGAAAAAATTCCTGAAAATTTGAGGGAAAATTGGGGGAAAATTCCTGAAAAAATTCCTGAAAATTTGGGGGAAAATTGGGGAAAATTATTTTTAAAATTCTGATAAAATTTCTGAAAAAATTCCTGAAAATTTGAGAAAATTTGGGGAAAAATTCATGAAAAAATTAATGAAAAAATTTCTAAAAATTTGGGGAAATTTGGGGAAAAATTCATGAAAAAATTAATGAAAAAATTTCTAAAAATTTGGGGAAATTTTGGGGGAAAATTGGGGAAAATTATTAAAAAAAATTCTGAAAAAAATAATAAGAAATTCCTGAAAATTTTGGGGAAAATTGGGGAAAAATTCATGAAAAAATTAATGAAAAAATTCCTGAAAATTTGGGGAGATTTCGGGAAAATTAGTGAAAAAATTTCTGAAAAATTAATGAAAAAATTAATAAAAAAATTAATGAAAAAATTCCTGGAGATTTGGGAAATTGGGGGAAATTGTTCAAAAAATTTCCGAAAAAAATTAATGAAAAATTCCTGAAAATTTGGAGAAGTTTGGGGAAAATTGGGGAAAATTATTTTAAAAATTTCTGAAAAAATTAATAAGAAATTCCTGAAGATTTGGGGAAAATTGGGAAAATTATTAAAAAACTTTCTGAAAAAATTCCTGAAAAAATCCCCCAAAAAATCCCCAAAAACCCCAAAAAAACCCAAAGAAATTTCCAAAAAAACTCCAAAATTATCCCCCAAAAATTTCTTTAAAATCCCCAAAAAATAAAAACAAAAATCCCTAAAGAATCCCAAAAAATTCTTGAAAAAATCCCAAAAAATCCCAAAAACATCCCAAAAAAATCCCCAAAAATCCTCCAAAAAATCCCTAAAAAATCCCCCAAAAAATCCCAGAAATTCCAAAAAAATCCCAAAAAATAGAAAAAAAATCCCCAAAAAATCCCCCAAAATTCCCAAAAAAATCCTAAAAAATTCCCCTAAAAATCCCCAAAAATTCCCCAAAAATTTTCAAAACAATCCCAAAAAAATCCCAAAAAATTCCCAAAAAAGTCCTTTAAAATTCCCAAAAAGTCCCCCAAAGAAATCGCAAAATTCCCCAAAAAACCCCAAAAAAATAAAAACAAATCCCAAAAAAATCCCAAAAAATCCCCAAAAATCTCCCAAAACTCCCCAAAAAATCCCCCAAAAAATCCCCGAAAATCACTAAAAAATCCCCAAAATTCGCCCAAAACATCGCCAAAAATTTCCAAAAAAAAAAATAAATTAAAAATCCAAAACAATCCCGAAAAAACTCACAAAAAATTTCAAAAAATTCAAACAACTCCCAAAAATTCCCAAAAGTCCCAAAAATTCCTAAAAAGTCCAAAAAAAATCCCGCTAAAAATCCCAGAAATTCCAAAAATCCCCAAAACATAAAAAAAAATCCCAAAAAAATCCCCCAAAATTCCCAAAAAAATCCCAAAAATTCCCCAAAATATCCCCAAAAATTCCCTCAAAAAATTCTTAAAGATCCCCAAAAATTCTCAAAAATTTCACCAAAAATCAAAAAAAATTTCCAAAAATTCCCCAAAAAATCCCCCAAAAAATCCCAAAAATCCTTAAAAAAATCCCACAAACATCCCAAAAAATCCCCAAAAAATCCCAAAGAAATTTGCAAAAAATCCCAAAAAATCCCCCAAGAAATCTCCAAAATCTCCCAAAAAATTCCCCAAAAAATCTCCAAGAAATCCCAAAAAATCCCAAATAATCACAAATAATCTCCAAAAATTCCCCAAAAAATCCCAAAAAATTCTTAAGAAATAAAGGAAAATTCCAAAAAAAATCACCAAAAAAATCTGCAAAAAATCCCCAAAAATCCCCAAAATTTTTTTTTAAAAATCCCAAAAATCCTCTAAAAATCCCCAAAAAATCCCCCAAAAAATCCCAAAAAAATCCCAAAAAATCTCCCAAAAAATCCGAAAAATTCCCAAAAAGTCCCCCCAAAAAAATAAAAAAAAATCCAAAAAACTCCTCCAAAAATTCCTAAATATTCCCAAAAAGCCCCCAAAAATCCCCAAAAAATCCGAGAAATTCGAAAAATACCCAAAAATAAAAAAAATCCCAAAAAATTCCCCCAAAATTCCCCAAAAAATCCTAAAAATTTCCCCAAAAAATTCCAAAAAATCCCAACAAATTTTCAAAGCAGTCCCAAAAAAATCCCCAAAAAATCCCCAAAAAAATCCCAAAAAATCCCCAAAAATTCCCAAAAAAATTCTTAAAAATCCTCAAAATTCTCAAAATTTTCATCAAAATCCCAAAAAAATTCCAAAAATTCCCAAAAAAACCCCAAAAAATAAAAAAAAAATTCAAAAAAAATCCAAAAAAAACCCCCCAAAAATTTCAAAAAATCCCAAAAATTTTCTTAAAAAATAAAGGAAAATTCCCAAAAAAATCACCAAAAAAATCTGCAAAAAAGCCCCAAAAATCCCCCAAGAAATCTCCAAAATCTCCCAAAAAATTCCCCAAAAAATCTCCAAGAAATCCCAAAAATTTTTTAAAAATAAAGGAAAATTCCAAAAAAAACCACCAAAAACATCTGCAAAAAAGCCCCAAAAATCCCCAAAAATTTTTTTAAAAATCCCCAAAAAATCCCAAAATTCCTCTTAAAATCCCCAAAAAAATCCCCGAAAAATCCCTAAAAAATCTCCCAAAAAATCCCGCAAAAAATTAAAAAAAAATCCCCAAAAATCCCCCAAAATTCCCAAAAAAATCCCAAAAAATCCCATGAAAAATCCTAAAAAAATCCCAAAAAATTTTCAAAAAATTTCCAAAAAAATCCCAAAAATTCCCCAAAATATCCCCAAAAAATCCTCAAAAAAATTCTTAAAAATCCCCAAAAATTCTCAAAAATTTCATCAAAAACCCAAAAAAATTTCCAAATAATCTCCAAAAAATCCCCCAAAAAATCCCAAAAAATTTCTTAAAAAATAAAGGAAAATTCCCAAAAAAATCACCAAAAAAATCTGCAAAAAATCCCCAAAAATCCCAAAAAATTTTTTTTAGAAATCCCAAAAATCCTCTAAAAATTCCCAAAAAACTCCCCAAAAATCCCAAAAAATCTCCCAAAAAATTCGAAAAATTCCCAAAAAGTCCCCAAAAAAATAAAAAAAATCCAAAAAATTTCCTCCAAAAATTCCTAAAAATTCCCAAAAAGTCCCCAAATAATCCCAAAAAAATAAAAAAAAAAATCCCCAAAAAATCCCCCAAAATTCCCCAAAAAATCCTAAAAATTTCCCTGAAAAATCCCAAAAAAATCCCAACAAATTTTCAAAGAAGTCCCAAAAAATCCAAAAAAAATTCTTTAAAATCCCCAAAAATTCCCCAAAAAATTCTTAAAAGTCCCCAAAAATTCTCAAAATTTTTATCAAAAATCCCAAAAAATTTCCAAAAAAATCCCAAAAAAATCCCAAAAAATCAAAAAATATTTCAAAAAAAATCCCAAAAAAACCCCCAAAAATTTCAAAAAACCCTAAAAATCCCCAAAAATCCAAAAAAATTCCTTAAAATTCCCAAAAAGTCCCAAAAAAATCCCCAAAAATCTCCCAAAAAATCCCAAAAAAAATTTTTAAAAAATCCCAAAAAAATCCCCCAAAAATCCCCAAAAAATCCTAAAAATTTCCCTGAAAAATCCCAAAAAAATCCCAACAAATTTTCAAAGAAGTCCCAAAAAAACCCAAAAAATTCCCAAAAAAATTCTTTAAAATCCCCAAAAATTCCCAAAAAATTTCTTAAAACTCCCCAAAATTCTCAAAATTTTCATCAAAAGTCCCCAAAATTCCCAAAAAAATCCCAAAAAATTTCGTAAAAAATAAAGGAAAATTCCCCAAAAAATCACCAAAAAAATCTGCAAAAAATCCCCAAAAATCCCCAAAAATTTTTTTAAATATCCCCAAAAAATCCCAAAATTCCTCTTAAAATCCCCCAAAAAATTCCCAAAAATTCTCAAAAATTTCTTTAAAAATCCCAAAAAATTTTCAAAAAAATCCCAAAAAATTCCCCAAAAATTCCCCAAAAAATTCTTAAAAGTCCCCAAAAATTCTCAAAATTTTTATCAAAAATCCCAAAAAATTTCCAAAAAAATCCCAAAAAAATCCCAAAAAATCAAAAAATATTTCAAAAAAAATCCCAAAAAAAACCCCCAAAAAATTTCAAAAAACCCCTAAAAATCCCCAAAAAATCCAAAAAAATTCCTAAAAATTCCCAAAAAGTCCCAAAAAAATCCCCAAAAATCTCCCAAAAAATCCCAAAAAAAATTTTTAAAAAATCCCAAAAAAATCCCCCAAAAATCCCCAAAAAATCCTAAAAATTTCCCTGAAAAATCCCAAAAAAATCCCAACAAATTTTCAAAGAAGTCCCAAAAAAACCAAAAAAATTCCCAAAAAAATTCTTTAAAATCCCCAAAAATTCCCAAAAAATTTCTTAAAACTCCCCCAAAAATTCTCAAAATTTTCATCAAAAGTCCCCAAAAATTCCCAAAAAAATCCCAAAAAATTTCGTAAAAAATAAAGGAAAATTCCCCAAAAAATCACCAAAAAATCTGCAAAAAATCCCCAAAAATCCCCAAAAATTTTTTTAAATATCCCCAAAAAATCCCAAAATTCCTCTTAAAATCCCCAAAAATTCCCAAAAATTCTCAAAAATTTCTTTAAAAATCCCAAAAATTTTCAAAAAATCCCAAAAATTCCCAAAAATTCCCAAAAAATTCTTAAAAGTCCCCAAAATTCTCAAAATTTTTATCAAAAATCCCAAAAATTTCCAAAAAATCCCAAAAAATCCCAAAAATCAAAAAATATTTCAAAAAATCCCAAAAAACCCCCAAAAATTTCAAAAAACCCCTAAAAATCCCCAAAAAATCCAAAAAAATTCCTAAAAATTCCCAAAAAGTCCCAAAAAAATCCCCAAAAATCTCCCAAAAATCCCAAAAAAATTTTTAAAAAATCCCAAAAAATCCCCCAAAAATCCCCAAAAAATCCTAAAATTTCCTGAAAAATCCCAAAAAATCCCAACAAATTTTCAAAGAAGTCCCAAAAAACCAAAAAATTCCCAAAAAATTCTTTAAAATCCCCAAAATTCCCAAAAATTTCTTAAAACTCCCCAAAAATTCTCAAAATTTTCATCAAAAGTCCCTAAAATTCCCAAAAAATCCCAAAAATTTCAGTAAAAATAAAGGAAAATTCCCAAAAAATCACCAAAAATCTGCAAAAATCCCTAAAAATCCCCAAAAATTTTTTTAAATATCCCCAAAAAATCCCAAAATTCCTCTTAAAATCCCCAAAAAAATCCCCGAAAAATCCCTAAAAAATCTCCCAAAAAATCCCAGAAATTCCCAAAAAAATCCTAAAAAATTCCGTGAAAAATCCCAAAAAAATCCCAAAAAATTTTCAAAAAATGCCAAAAAATCCCAAAAATTCCCCAAAAATTCTTTAAAATCCCAAAAAATTCCCCAAAAAATTCTTAAAAATCCCCAAAAATTCTCAAAATTTTCATCAAAAATCCCAAAAAATTTCCAAAAATTTCCAAAAAAATCCCAAAAAATCCCAAAGAAAATTGCAAAAATCCCAAAAAACCCCCCAAGAAATCTCCAAAATCTCCCCAAAAATTCCTTTAAAAATCCCCAAAAACCCCAAAAAATCCCAAAAATCCCAAATAATCTCCAAAAAATCCCCAAAAATCCCGAAAAATTTCTTAAAAATAAAGGAAAATTCCCCAAAAATCACCAAAAAATCTGCAAAAGGCCCCAAAAATGCCCCAAAATTTTTTAGAAATTCCAAAATCCTCTAAAAATCCCCAAAAATCCCAAAAAAATCCCAAAAAATCTCCCAAAAAATCCGAAAAATTCCCAAAAAGTCCCCAAAAAAATAAAAAAAAAAATTTCCTCCAAAATTCCTAAAATTCCCAAAAGTCCCCAAAAATCCCCAAAAAACTCCCAAAAATCCCAAAAATCTCCCAAAAATCCCCAAAAAATTTTAAAAAAATCCCAAAAATCCCAAAAAATTTTAAAAAAATCCCCCAAAAATCCCCCAAAATTCCCCAAAAAATCCTAAAAATTTCCCTGAAAAATCCCAAAAAAATCCCAACAAATTTTCAAAAATTTCATCAAAAATCCCAAAAAATTCTTTAAAATCCCCAAAAATTCCCAAAAAATTCTTAAAAGTCCCCAAAAATTCTCAAAATTTTTATCAAAAATCCCAAAAAATTTCCAAAAAATCCCAAAAAATCCCCAAAAATCTCCCAAAAATCCCAAAAAATCTCCCAAAAATCCCAAAAAACATTTTTAAAAATCCCAAAAAATCCCCAAAATTCCCAAAAAATCCTAAAATTTCCTGAAAAATCCCAAAAAATCCCAAAAATTTTCAAAGAAGTCCCAAAACAAATCAATAAAAAATTCCCAAAAATTCTTTAAAATCCCCAAAAATTCCCAAAAAAATTGTTAAAAATCCCCCAAAATTCTCAAAATTTTCATCAAAAATCCCCAAAAATTTCCAAAAATTCCCAAAAAAATCCCAAAAAATCAAAAAAAATTTCAAAAAAAATCCCCAAAAAAAACCCCCAAAAAATTTCAAAAAATCCCAAAATTTTCTTAAAAATAAAGGAAAATTCCCAAAAAATCACCAAAAAATCTGCAAAAAGCCCCAAAATCCCCAAAAATTTTTTAAAAATCCCCAAAAATCCCGAAATTCCTCTTAAAATCCCCAAAAACTCCCCAAAAATTCCCTTAAAAATCCACAAAAATCCCCCAAAAAATCCCAAAAAATCTCAAAAAAAATCCCAAAACTCCTCTAAAAATCCCCCAAAATTCCCCAAAAATCCTCCAAAAATCCCTAAAAATCCCCAAAAAATCCCAAATGTTCCCAAAAATCCCCAAAAATAAAAAAAAAAATCCCCAAAAAATCCCCCAAAATTCCCCAAAAATCCTAAAAATTTCCTGAAAAATCCCAAAAATCCCAACAAATTTTCAAAGAAGTCCCAAAAAAATCCCAAAAAAATTCTTAAAAATCCCCAAAAATTCCCCAAAAATTCTTAAAAGTCCCCAAAAATTCTCAAAATTTTTATCAAAATCCCAAAAATTTCCAAAAATCCCAAAAATCCCAAAAATCAAAAATATTTCAAAAAATCCCAAAAAACCCCCCAAAAATTTCAAAAACCCCTAAAAATCCCCAAAAAATCCAAAAAAATTCCTAAAAATTCCCAAAAAGTCCCCAAAAAATCCCCAAAAATCTCCCAAAAAATCCCAAAAAATCTCCCAAAAAATCCCAAAAAAAATTTTTTAAAAATCCCAAAAAAATCCCCCAAAATTCCCCAAAAAATCCTAAAAATTTCCCTGAAAAGTCCCAAAAAAATCCCAATAAATTTTCAAAGAAGTCCCAAAAAAATCCCAAAAAAATCCCAAAAAAATTTTTTAAAATCCCCAAAAATTCCCCAAAAAATTCTTAAAAATCCCCCAAAATTCTCAAAATTTTCATCAAAAATCCCAAAAAAATTTCCAAATAATCTCCAAAAAATCCCCCAAAAAATCCCAAAAAATTTCTTAAAAAATAAAGGAAAATTCCAAAAAAAAATCACCAAAAAATCTGCAAAAAATCCCCAAAAATTCCCAAAAATTTTTTAAAAAATCCCCAAAAAATCTCAAAATTCCTCTTAAAATCCCCAAAAATCCCCGAAAAATCCCTAAAAAATCTCCCAAAAAATCCCAGAAATCCCCAAAAAATCCCCCAAAATTCCCAAAAAAATCCTAAAAATTTCCCTGAAAAATCCCCAAAAAATCACAACAAATTTTCAAAAATTTCATCAAAAATCCCAAAAAAATCCCAAAAAAATCCCAAAAAAATCCCAAAAAATTCCCAAAAAATTCCCAAAAAAATTCTTAAAAATCCCCAAAAATTCTCGAAATTTTCATTAAAAATCCCAAAAAATTTCCAAAAATTCCCCAAAAAATCCCCAAAAAATCCCAAAGAAATTTGCAAAAAATCCCAAAAAACCCCCCAAGAAATCTCCAAAATCTCCCAAAAAATTCCCTTAAAAATCCCAAAGTAAATCCCAAAAAAATACCAAAAAATCCCAAATAATCTCCAAAAAATCCCCCAAAAAATCCCAAAAAAATTCTTAAAAAATAAAGGAAAATTCCCCAAAAAATCACCAAAAAAATCTGCAAAAAAGCCCCAAAAATGCCCCAAAATTTTTTTAGAAATTCCAAAAATCCTCTAAAAATCCCCCAAAAACTCCCCAAAAAATCCCAAAAAATTCCCAAAAAATCCCCAAAAAATTAAAAAAAATCCCCAAAAAATCCCCAAAAATTCCCCAAAAAATTCTTTAAAATCCCCAAAAATTCTCAAAATTTTCATCAAAAATCCCAAAAAATTTCCAAAAATTCCCAAAAAAATCCCAAAAAATCAAAAAGAATTTCAAAAAAAATCCCAAAAAAACCCCCAAAAAATTTCAAAAATCCCAAAAAATTTATTAAAAAATAAAGGAAAATTCCCAAAAAATCACCAAAAAAATCTGCAAAAAGCCCCAAAATCCCCAAAAATTTTTTTAAAAATCCCCAAAAATCCCAAAATTCCTCTTAAAATCCCCCAAAAAATCCCCGAAAAATCCCTAAAAAATCTCCCAAAAAATCCCAGAAATTCCCAAAAAAATCCTAAAAAATTCCGTGAAAAATCCCAAAAAAATCCCAAAAAAATTTCAAAAAAATGCCAAAAAAATCCCAAAAAATTCCCCAAAAAATTCTTAAAAATCCCCAAAAATTCTCAAAATTTTCAACAAAAACCCAAAAAAATTTCCGAATAATCTCCAAAAAATCCCCAAAAAAATCCCAAAAAAATTCTTAAAAAATAAAGGAAAATTCCAAAAAAAACCACCAAAAAAATCTGCAAAAAAGCCCCAAAAATCCCCAAAAATTTTTTTAAAAATCCCCAAAAAATCCCAAAATTCCTCTTAAAATCCCCCAAAAAATCCCCGAAAAATCCCTAAAAAATCTCCCAAAAAATCCCAGATATTCCCAAAAAATCCCCATAAAATAAAATAAGTCCCCAAAAAATTTCCCAAAATCCCCAAAAAAATCCTAAAAAATTCAGTGAAAAATCCCCAAAAAATCCCAAAAAAATTTCAAAAAAATCCCAAAAAAATCCTTTAAAAATCCCCAAAAATTCCCCAAAAAATTCTTTAAAATCCCCAAAAATTCTCAAAATTTTCATCAAAAATCCCAAAAAAATTCCAAAAATTCCCAAAAAAATCCCAAAAAGAAAAAAAAATTTCAAAAATAATCCCAAAAAAACCCCCAAAAAATCCCCAAAAAATCCCTAAAAATCCCCAAAAAATCCCAAAAAATTTTCAAAAAAATCCCAAAAAAATCCCAAAAAATTCCCCAAAAAATCCCAAAAATTCTCAAAAATTTTATCAAAAATCCAAAAAAATTTTCAAAAAAATCCCAAAAAAATCCCAAAAAATTCCCAAAAAAATTCTTAAAAATCCCCAAAAATTCTCAAAATTTTCATCAAAAAATCCCCAAAAATTTCCAAAAATTCCCAAAAAAATCCCAAAAAATCAAAAAAAAATTCAAAAAAAATCCCAAAAAAATC
>JAKWBO010001057.1:0-19869 GCA_034336685.1 Luscinia luscinia
ATCACCCTAATTGCGCACACCGGAGGAGAAGCCTCGCCCACCGGGGAGAGGGGCGCGCCTTCCTGGGGAAAAGCCGTGCCCACCCGGGAGTAGGCCACGCCCCCTCGTGTAAGATTCTGCCCACCGAGGGGGGGGGCACTCCCCCAGGAAAAGGGGTTCCGCCCACCAGAAAATAGGCCCCACCCCAGGAAAGGAGGCCACACCCCCTGGGGGGCCACAGCCCAAGAGCAGAGCCTCTTCTGGGGGCGGGGCTTCACCCACGGGGGGCAGGGGCTCCTCCCCTGGGGGTGGGGCCTATGATCCTTGGGGCGGGGCCTCTTTTCCTGGGGCGGGGCCTCCTTCCTTGGTGGGGTGGGGTTGGTAATTAAGGCCTATATATACTATATATAAAAAGAAGAAAAAAAAATGTCTGGTGCAGCAGTAGAAATTTTCTGGCTCTTGGGGAGTAAATTTTTTTATTTAAATGTTTAAAAGGTTTTTTAATTTTTTAAATTTACTCCCAGGGAGCCTGAAAGTTTCTACTGCTGCTCTAAAAACTAGAAAGGAAAAGAAAGTTAGAAAGAGAAAAAGAGAAGGCGAGAGAAAGGGAAATAGAGAGAGATAGAGAAAGAAATAAATAGAGCAAGAAAGGGGGGAATACAGTGAGAAGGAGAGTACGGTTAAAAAGGGAAACAGGGGGGAGGGGAAAGAAATAGAGGGAAATGAAGAAACAGATGGAGAGAAAGAATAAAATTAGAGGAACAGACAGAGAATGAAAGAGAAGGAAATAGAGAGAAATATGGAAATAAAATGAGAAAGAGAGAAGGAGACAATATAAAGGGAGAGGGAAATAGAGAGTTAGAGAAAAAGAAACACAGTCAGAGAGAGAAAGAGTTAGAAACAGGGTAAGAGAGAGAAAGCAAAAGACTTAGGGGTTAAAGGAAAATAGTAAGATGCAGTTAGAGAAACGGAGAAAAAGACACAGACTTATAGGGAAAGAGTGGTAGAGGGAAATAAGGATATAGTGATAGACTTAGAGAACCAGAGAGACACAGAGTTCAAAACAGAAAAGCAAAGCCAGAAATAGACTGAAATGTAAAGTGAGAAGTAAAGCAAGAAAGACAGCGAAGAAAATGAATAAATCATACCAAATAGAGACAGGAGCCGGGGGGGGGGGGGGGGGGGGGGGGGATGGGGGGAGAAGGAGTGGGGTATCTTCATTAGATTCAACTTGAAATTGAATGAATTTTTTTTATTTACACTTCATCAAAACACAGCCAAACAATGTATACAAAGGCAAGTACAGATACAAACTGAATTACAAATACCGTCCATATACAAACTGTTAAATGCAAACTTAAATACAGAGCAATACATGGAAGCGCGGCAGCAAATAAACAACAATACCATTGACGCAAGCCAAATACATATTAACACAATATATCCATCCTCCTATTCCAGAACTGTTGATCACAGTTTGTTTATTTATACAGGAAATCCAAAGACAATCGGCACCCAAAAAGATAACCGTTGCGGCACACCCAGGGGCAAACCCAGACACTTCTGCACGCCCACCCATGGATGGGCCGGCCGTTGCGGCACACCCAGGGAAACCGCGAGAGCACTTCTGCCACGCCCCACCACGGGTGGGCGGCCGTGCGGCACACCCAGGGGCAAACCCAGACACTACTGCACGCCCTCCAACGGGTGGGCCTGCCGTTCGCGGCACACCCAGGGGCAAACCCAGACACTTCTGCACGCCCACCCACGGGTGGGCGGCCGTCGCGACACACGCAGGGAAAACCCAGACACTTCTGCACGCCCACCCACGGGTGGGCTGGCCGTCTGCGGCACACCCAGGGGAAAGCCCAGACACTCCTGCACGCCCACTTACGGGTGGGGCGGGGCGTTGCGATCACACCCATGGGCAAACCCAGACACTTCTGCACGCCCACCCACGGGTGGGCCGACCATCTTGACAAACCCAGGTGAAACCCCAGACACTTCTGCACGCCCAACCACGGGTGGGACGGCCGTTCGGCACACCCAAAGGCAACCCCAGACACTTCTGCACGCCCACCCGCGGGTGGGCGGCCGTCGCGGCACACACAGAGACACCCGCAGACACTTCTGCACGCCCTCCCACGGGTGGGCCGGCCATTCGCGGCACACCCAGAGGCAAACCAGACACTTCTGAACACCCACCATCGGGTGGGCCGGCCGTTCGCGGCACACCCAGGGAAACAGACACTTCTGCACGCCCACCCACGGGTGGGCCGGCCATCGCGGCACACACAGAGATACACCCGCAGACACTTTTGCACGCCCACCCACGGGTAGCCGTCCATTGCTGCACATCCCGAGGCACCCGAAGACACTTCTGCATGTTCACCCACGGGAGGGCCGGCCGTTGCAGCACACCCAGGGGCAAACCCAGACACTTCTGGACGCCCTCCCACGGGTGGGCCGGCTGTTGCGGCACACCCAGGGGCAAACCAGACACTTTTGCACGCCCACCTACGGGTGGGCCGGCCGTCGCGGCACACACAGAGGCAAACCCAGACACTTCTGCACGCCCTCCTACTGGTGGGCGGCCATTCGCGGCACACCCAGAGGCACCGGCAGACACTTCTGCACGCCCACCCACGGGTGGGCCGTCCGTGCTGAACACCCAGAGGCAAACTCCAGACACTTCTGCACGCCCACCCACGGGTGGGCCGGCCGTGGCGGCACACCCAGAGGCACCGCCAGGCCGCTTCTGCAGGCCCACCCACGGGTGGGCCGGCCGTAACGGCACAACCAGAGGCACACGCCAAACAGTTCTGCCCGCCCACCCACGGGGTGGAGCCGGCCGTGTGGCACACCCAGAGGCATCACGCAGACACTTCTGCACGCCCACCCACGGGTGGGCGGTCGTGCAGCACACCCAGAGGCAACACGCAGGCATCTTCTGCACGCCCACCCACGGGTGGGCCGGCCGTCGTGCACACCCAGAGGCACACGCAAACAGCCTTCTGCACGCCCACCCACGGGTGGGCCCGGCCGTGGCGGCACACCCAGTGGGCACACGCAAACAGTTCTGCACGCCCACCCACGGGTGGGCCGGCCGTCGTGGCACATCCAGTGGCACACGCAAACAGTTCTGCACGCCCACCCACGGGTGGGCCGGCCGTGGCGGCACACCCAGAGGCAACCGCAGGCCCTTCTGCACGCCCACCCACGGGTGGGCCCGGCCGTGTGACACACCAGAGGCAACCGCAGGCACTTCTGCACGCCCACCCACGGGTGGAGCCGGCCGTGGCGGCACCCAGAGGCACACCGCAAACCTTTCTGCACGCCCACCCACGGGTGGAGCCGGCCGTAGCGGCACACCCAGAGGCAACCGCAAACAGTTCTGCACGCCCACCCACGGGTGGGCCGGCCGTGGCGGCACACCAGTGGCACGCGCAAACAGTTCTGCACGCCCACCCACGGGTGGAGCCGGCCGTCGCGGCACAACCAGAGGCAACCGCAAACACTTCTGCACGCCCACCACGGGTGGGCCGGCCGTAGCGGCACACCCAGAGGCACGCGCAAACAGTTCTGCACGCCCACCCACGGGTGGAGCCCGGCCGTAGCGGCACACCCAGAGGCAACTGCAGGCCGTTCTGCACCCACCCACGGGTGGGCGGCCGTGGCGACACACCCAGTGGCACACGCAGGCCCTTCTGCACGCCACTCACGAGTTGGGCCGGACGTGGCGGCACACCCAGGGGCACACGCAGGCCCTTCTGCACGCCCACCTACGGGTGGGCCGGCCGTCGTGACACACCCAGAGGCAACCACAGAGCCGTTCTGCACGCCCACCACACGGGTGGGCCGGCCGTCGGCGGCACACCCAGAGGACCACCGCAAAACGCTTCTGCAGCCCACCCACGGGTGGGCCGGCCGTCGTCGAGCACATCCAGTGGCACACGCCAAACAGTTCTGCACGCCCACCCAGGTGGGCCGGCCGTCAGCGGCACACCCAGTGGCTACCGCAAACAGTTCTGCACGCCCCACCCACGGGTGGGCCGGTCGTGACAGCACACCCAGAGGCAACCGCCAGGCCTTTCTGCACGCCCACCCACGGATGGAGCCGGCCGTGGCGGCACACCCAGAGGCTACGCAAACAGTTCTGCACGCCCACCCACGGGTGGGCCGGCCCGTCGTGCAGCACACCCAGAGGCAACCGCAAACAGTTCTGCACGCCCACCCACGGGGTGGGGCCGGCCGATGGCGGCACCCAGAGACAACGCAAGCCCTTCTGCACGCCCACCCACGGGTGGAGCCGACCGTCAGCGACACACCCAGAGGCAACCGCAAACCCTTCTGCACGCCCACCCACGGGTGCGCGGCCGTGGCGGCACACCCAGTGGCACACGCAAAACAGTTCTGCACGCCCACCACGGGTGGAGCCGGCCGTCGTGACACACCCATTGGCACACGCAAACAGTTCTGCCACGCCCACCCACGGGTGGGGCCGGCCGTGGCAACACACCCAGAGGCAACCCAGGCCCTTCTGCCGCCCACCAGCGAATGGAGCGGCCGTGGCGGCACATCCAGTGGCACTGCGCAAACTGTTCTGCACGCCCACCCACGGGTGGAGCGGCGTCGGCGGCAAACCCAGAGGCACGCATAAAGTGTTCTGCCGCCCACCCACGGGTGCGCCGGCCGTGGCTGCACAGCCAGTGGCACACGTAAACAGTTCTGCACGCCCACCCATGGGTGGGCCTGCCGTGGCGGACACCCAGAGGCAAGCGCAGGCACTTCTGCACGCCCACCCACGGGTGGGCCGGTCGTGGCTGCACATCCAGTGGCACGCGAGCCCTTCTGCACGCCCACCCACGGTTGGGCCGGCCGTGGCGGCACACCTAGTGGCACACGCACAAACAGTTCTGCACGCCCACCCACAGGTGGGGCCGGCCGTCAGCGGCACACCCATTGGGACACGCAAACAGTTCTGCCGCCCACCTACGGGTGGGCCGGCCGTGACAGCATACCCAGAGGCAAACCAGGCCTTTCTGCAGCCCACCACAGAATGGGCCGGCCGTGGCGGCACACCAGTGGCACACGCAAACAGTTCGTGCAGCCCACCCACGGGTGGGCCGGCCGTCTTGACACACCCAGAGGCAACCACAAATAGTTCTGCACGCCCACCCTCGGGTAGGAGCCGGCCGTGCGGCACACCCAGAAGGCAAACGCGAGCCCTTCTGCACGCCCACCCACGGGTGGAGCCGGCCCGTCGTGACACACCCAGAGGCAACCGCAAACCCTTCAGCACGCCCACCTGCGGGTGGGCCCGGCCGTCAGCGGCACACCCAGTGGCACACGCAAACAGTTCTGCACGCCCACCCACGGGTGGGCCGGCCCGTCGCGGCACACCCATTGGCACACGCTAAAACAGTTCTGCACGCCCACCACGGGTGGAGCCGGCCGTAGCTAGCACACGCAGAAGCAACCCCAGGCCTTTCTGCACGCCCACCCACGAATGGAGCCCGGCCGTGGCGGCACATCAATGGCACCACGCAAACTGTTCTGCACGCCCACCCACGGGTGGGCCGAGCCGTGCGCGGCACACCCAGAGACAACGCGGGCACTTCTGCACGCCCACCACGGGTGGGCCGGCCGTGCGGCTACACCAGTGCACACGCAAAGAGTTCTGCACGCCAGCCGCGGGTGAGCCGGCTGTGGCGGCACACCCAGTGGATCACGCATACAGTTCTGCACGCCCACCCACGGGTGGGCCGGCCGTGCGGCACATCCACTGGCACCGCACACAGTTCTGCACGCCCACCCACGGGTGGGCCGGCGTGACGGCACGCAGTGGCACACGCATACACTTCTCTGCCCACCCACGGGTGGGCCGGCCGTCGGCGACACCCAGTGGCACATGCAAACAGTTCTGCACGCCCACCCATGGGTGGAGCCGGCCGTCGCGGCACACACAGAGCTTCACGCAGGCCCTTCTGCACGCCCACCCACGGGTGGGCCGGGCCGTGGCGGCACACCCAGAGGCAACCGCAAACAGTTCTGCACGCCCGACCGCGGGTGGAGCCGGCCGTGGCGGCACACCCAGAGGCACGCGCAAACAGTTCTGCACGCCCACCCACGGGTTGGCCGGCCGTGGCTGCACACCCAGTGGCACACGCAAACAGTTCTGCACGCCCACCCACGGGTGGGCCGGCCGTGGCGTCACACCCAGAGGCAACCGCAGGCCCTTCTGCACGCCCACCCACGGGTGGAGCCGGCCGTCGGCGGCACACCCAGAGGCAACCGCAAACCCTTCTGCACGCCCACCCTCGGGTAGGCCGGCCGTGGCGGCACACCCAGTGGCACACGTAAACAGTTCTGCACGCCCACCCACGGGTGAGCCCGGTTGTGGCGGCTCACCCAGTGGCACACGCAAACAGTTCTGCACGCCCACCCGCGGGGTGGGCCGGCCGTGGCGGCACATCCAGTGGCACCACGCAAACAGTTCTGCACGCCCACCCACGGGGTGGGCCGGCCGTGGCGGCACACACAGAGCCCCACGCATGCCCTTCTGCACGCCCACCCACGGGTGGAGCCGGCCGTAGCGGCACACACAGAGGCACACGCCAAACAGTTCTGCACGCCCACCCACGGGGCGGCCGGCCGTGGCGGCACACCCAGAGGCAACTGCCGGCCCTTCTGCACGCCCACCCACGGGTGGGCCGGCCGTGCGGCACACCCAGAGGCAACCGCAAACAGTTCTGCATGACCACCCACGGGTGGGCCGGCCGTGGCGGCACACCCAGTGGCACACGCAAACAGTTCTGCACGCCCACCCACGGGTGGGCCGGCCGTGGCGGCACACACGAGAGCTTCACGCAGGCCCTTCTGCACGCCCACCCACGGGTGGGCCGGCCGTGTCGGCACACCCAGAGGCACACGCAAACAGTTCTGCACGCCTACCCACGGGTGGGCCGGCCGTGGCTGCAAACCCAGAGGCAACCGCACGGCTATTCTGCACGCCCACCCACGGGTGGGCCGGCCGTGGTGGCACACCCAGAGGCAACCGCAGGCACTTCTGCACGCCCACCCACGGGTGGGCCGGCCGTGGCGGCACACCCAGAGGCAACCCGCAGGCCCTTCTGCACGCCCACCCACGGGTGGGCCGGCCGTGGCGGCACACCCAGAGGCAACCGCAAACTGTTCTGCACGCCCACCCAGCGGGTGGGCCGGCCGTGGCGACACACGCAGAGGCATACGCAAAGCACTTCTGCACGCCAGCCACGGGTGAGCCGGCTGTGGCGGCACACCCAGAGGCATCACGCAAACAGTTCTGCCACGCCCACCCACGGGTGGGCCGGCCGTGGCGGCACATCCAGTGGCACCACGCAAACAGTTCTGCACGCCCACCCACGGGTGGAGCCGGCCGTCAGCGGCACACCAGTGGCACACGCAAACAGTTCTGCACGCCCACCCACGGGTGGGCCGGCCGTGGCGGCACACCCAGAGGCACACGCAAACAGTTCTGCACGCCCACCCACGGGTGGGCCGGCCGTGGCGGCACACCCAGAGGCAAACGCAGAGCCCTTCTGCACGCCCACCCACGGGTGGGGCCGGCCGTGGCGGCACACCCAGAGGCAACACGCAAGCCCTTCTGCACGCCCACCCACGGGTGGGCCGGCCGTCGCGGCACACCCAGTGGCATACGCAAACAGTTCTGCACGCCCACCCACGGGTGGGCCGGCCGTCGCGGCACACCCAGTGGCACACGCAAACAGTTCTGCACGCCCACCCACGGGTGGGCCGACCGTGGCTGCACACCCAGTGGCACACGCAAGCACTTCTGCACGCCCACCCACGGGTGGGCCGGCCGTGGCGGCACACCCAGAGGCAACCGCAGGCCCTTCTGCACGCCCACCCACGGGTGGGCCGGCCGTAGCGGCACACCCAGAGGCACACGCAAACAGTTCTGCACGCCCACCCACGGGTGGGCCGGCCGTGGCGGCACACCAGAGGCAACTGCCAGGCCCTTCTGCACGCCCACCCACGGGTGGGCCGGCCGTCGCGGCACACCCAGAGGCAACACGCAAGCCCTTCTGCACGCCCACCCACGGGTGGGCCGGCCGTGGCGGCACACCCAGAGGCACACGCAAACAGTTCTGCACGCCCACCCACGGGTGGGCCGGCCGTCGTGGCACACCCAGAGGCAACCGCAAACAGTTCTGCACGCCCACCCACGGGTGGGCCGGCCGTGGCGGCACACGCAGTGGCACACGCAAAGAGTTCTGCACGCCAGCCACGGGTGAGCCGGCTGTGGCGGCACACCCAGTGGATCACGCATACAGTTCTGCACGCCCACCCACGGGTGGGCCGGCCGTGGCGGCACATCCAGTGGCAACACGCAAGCAGTTCTGCACGCCCACCCACGGGTGGGCCGGCCGTCGCGGCACACCAGTGGCACACGCATACACTTCTGCACGCCCACCCACGGGTGGAGCCGGCCGTCGTGGCACACCCAGTGGCACACGCAAACAGTTCTGCACGCCCACCACGGGTGGAGCCGGCCGTGTCGGCACACCCAGAGGCAACGCAGGCCCTTCTGCACGCCCACCCACGGGTGGGCCGGCCGTAGCGGCACACCCAGTGGCAACTGCAAGCCCTTCTGCACGCCCACCCACGGGTGGAGCCGGCCGTCGCGGCACACCCAGAGGCACACGCAAACAGTTCTGCACGCCCACCCACGGGTGGGGCCGGCCGTGGCGGCACACCCAGTGGCACACGCAAGCTCTTCTGCACGCCCACCCACGGGTGGAGCCGGCTGTGGCGGCACACCCAGTGGATCACGCATACAGTTCTGCCGCCCACCCACGGGTGGGCCGGCCGTCGCGGCACACCCAGTGGCACACGCAAACAGTTCTGCACGCCCACCCACGGGTGGGCCGGCCGTGGCGGCACACCCAGTGGCACACGCAAACAGTTCTGCACGCCCACCCACGGGTGGGCCGGCCGTGGCGGCACACCCAGTGGCATCACGCAAACAGTTCTGCACGCCCACCCACGGGTGGGCCGGCCGTGGCGGCACATCCAGTGGCACCGCGCAAACAGTTCTGCACGCCCACCCACGGGTGGGCCGGCCGTCAGCGGCACACCCAGTGGCACACGCAAACACTTCTGCACGCCCACCCACGGGTGGGCCGGCCGTGGCGGCACACCCAGAGGCACACGCAAACAGTTCTGCACGCCCACCCACGGGGTGGGCCGGCCGTGGCGGCACACCCAGTGGCACACGCAAAACACTTCTGCACGCCCACCCACGGGTGGGCCGGCCGTGGCGGCACACCCAGAGGCAACCGCAGGCCGTTCTGCACGCCCACCCACGGGTGGGCCGGCCGTGGCGGCACACCCAGAGGCACACGCAAACAGTTCTGCACGCCCACCCACGGGTGGAGCCGGCCGTAGCGGCACACCCAGTGGCACACGCAAACAGTTCTGCACGCCCACCCACGGGTGGAGCCGGCCGTGGCGGCACACCCAGAGGCAACCGCAGACCGTTCTGCACGCCCACCCACGGGTGGGCCGGCCGTGGCGGCACACCCAGAGGCAACCGCAGGCCCTTCTGCACGCCCACCCACGGGTGGGCCGGCCGTGCGGCACACCCAGAGGCACACGCAAACAGTTCTGCACGCCCACCCACGGGTGGGCCGGCCGTCGTGACACACGCAGAGGCAACCGCAGGCCCTTCTGCACGCCCACCCACGGGTGGGCCGGCCGTGGCGGCACACCCAGAGGCAACCGCAAACCCTTCTGCACGCCCACCCACGGGGTGGGCCGGCCGTGCGGCACACCCAGAGGCAACACGCAGGCCCTTCTGCACGCCCACCCACGGGTGGGCCGGCCGTGGCGGCACACCCAGAGGCAACCGCAAACCCTTCTGCACGCCCACCCACGGGTGGGCCGGCCGTGTGGCACACCCAGTGGCACACGCAAACAGTTCTGCACGCCCACCCACGGGTGGGCCGGCCGTAGCGGCACACCCAGTGGCACACGCAAACAGTTCTGCACGCCCACCCACGGGTGGGCCGGCCGTGGCGGCACACCCAGAGGCAACCGCAGGCCCTTCTGCACGCCCACCCACGGGTGGGCCGGCCGTCGCGGCACACCCAGAGGCAACCGCAAACCGTTCTGCACGCCCACCCACGGGTGGGCCGGCCGTGGCGGCACACCCAGTGGCACACGCAAACAGTTCTGCACGCCCACCCACGGGTGGGCCGGCCGTGGCGGCACACCCAGAGGCAATCGCAAACCCTTCTGCACGCCCACCCTCGGGTAGGCCGGCCGTGGCGGCACACCCAGAGGCACCACGCAAACAGTTCTGCACGCCCACCCACGGGTGGGCGGTTGTGGCGGCACACCCAGTGGCACACGCAAACAGTTCTGCGCGCCCACCCACGGGTGGGCGGCCGTGGCGGCACATCCAGTGGCACACGCAAACAGTTCTGCACGCCCACCCACGGGTGGGCCGGCCGTGGCGGCACACCCAGAGGCAACACGCAGGCACTTCTGCACGCCCACCCACGGGTGGGCCGGCCGTGGCGGCACATCCAGTGGCACACGCAAACAGTTCTGCACGCCCAACCACGGGTGGGCCGGCCGTGGCGGCACACCCAGAGGCACCACGCAAACTGTTCTGCACGCCCACCCACGGGTGGGCCGGCCGTGGCGGCACACCCAGAGGCAACTGCAGAGCCCTTCTGCACGCCCACCCACTGGTGGGCCGGCCGTGGTGGCACACCCAGAGGCAACTGCAGGCCCTTCTGCACGCCCACCCGCGGGTGGGCCGGCCGTGGCGGCACAGCCAGTGGCACACGCAAACAGTTCTGCACGCCCACTCACGGGTGAGCCGGCCGTGGAGGCACACCCAGAGGCAACCGCAGGACCTTCTGCACGCCCACCCACGGGTGGGCCGGCCGTGGCGGCACACCCAGTGGCACACGCAAAACAGTTCTGCACGCCCACCCACGGGTGGGCCGGCCGTCGCGGCACACCCAGAGCTCACGCAGGCCCTTCTGCACGCCCACCCACGGGTGGGCCGGCCGTGGCGGCACACCCAGAGGCACACGCAAACAGTTCTGCACGCCCACCCACGGGTGGGCCGGCCGTGGCTGTACACACAGAGGCAACCGACGAGCTATTCTGCACGCCCACCCACGGGTGGGCCGGCCGTGCGGCACACCCAGTGGCACACGCAAACAGTTCTGCACGCCCACCCACGGGTGGGCCGGCCGTGTGACACACCAGAGGCAACCGCAGGTCCTTCTGCACGCCCACCCACGGGTGGGCCGGCCGTGCGGCACACCCAGAGGCAACCGCAAACCTTTCTGCACGCCCACCCACGGGTGGGCCGGCCGTGGCGGCACACCAGAGGCCACGCATGCCCTTCTGCACGCCCACCCACGGGTGGGCCGGCCGTCGCGGCACACCCAGTGGCACACGCAAACAGTTCTGCACGCCCACCCACGGGTGGGCCGGCCGTGGCGGCACACCCAGTGGCACACGCAAACAGTTCTGCACGCCCACCCACGGGTGGGCCGGCCGTGGCGGCACATCCAGTGGCACACGCAAACTGTTCTGCACGCCCACCCACGGGTGGGCCGGCCGTAGCGGCACACACAGAGCTTCACGCAGGCCGTTCTGCACGCCCACCCACGGGTGGGCCGGCCGTGGCGGCACACCCAGAGGCACACGCAAACAGTTCTGCACGCCCACCCACGGGTGGGCCGGCCGTGGCTGCAAACCCAGAGGCAACCGGCAGGCTATTCTGCACGCCCACCCACGGGTGGGCCGGCCGTGGCGGCACACCCAGTGGCACACGCAAAACAGTTCTGCACGCCCACCCACGGGTGGAGCCGGCCGTGGCGGCACACCCAGAGGCAACACGCAGGCACTTCTGCACGCCCACCCACGGGTGGGCCGGCCGTGCGGCACACCCAGAGGCAACCGCAAACACTTCTGCACGCCCACCCACG
Source organism: Luscinia luscinia (assembly GCA_034336685.1). NCBI lineage: Eukaryota > Metazoa > Chordata > Aves > Passeriformes > Muscicapidae > Luscinia > Luscinia luscinia. The sequence continues at coordinate 11,997 of JAKWBO010001057.1, forward strand.
GGTGGGCCGGCCGTGGCGGCACACTCAGTGGCACACGCAAACAGTTCTGCACGCCCACCCACGGGTGGAGCCGGCTGTGGCGGCACACCCAGTGGCATCACGCAAACACTTCTGCACGCCCACCCACGGGTGGGCCGGCCGTCGCGGCACATCCAGTGGCACACGCAAACAGTTCTGCACGCCCACCCACGGGTGGACCGGCCGTGGCGGCACACCTAGTGGCACACGCAAACAGTTCTGCACGCCCACCCACGGGTGGGCCGGCTGTGGCGGCACACCCAGTGGCATCACGCATAACAGTTCTGCACGCCCACCCACGGGGTGGGCCGGCCGTCGCGGCACACCCAGTGGCACACGCAAACAGTTCTGCACGCCCACCCACGGGTGAGCCGGCCGTGGCAGCACACCCAGAGGCAACCGCAGGCCTTTCTGCACGCCCACCCACGGGTGGGCCGGCCGTGGCGGCACACCCTGATAGTGGCACACGCAAACAGTTCTGCACGCCCACCCACGGGTAAACGGAGCCGGCCGTGGCGGCACACCCAGAGGCACACGCAAACAGTTCTGCACGCCCACCCACGGGTGGGCCGGCCGTGGCGGCACACCCAGAGGCAACCGCAGGCCCTTCTGCACGCCCACCCACGGGTGGGCCGGCCGTGGCTGCACACCCAGTGGCACACGCAAACAGTTCTGCCGCCCACCCACGGGGTGGGCCGGCCGTGGCGGCACACCCAGTGGCACACGTAAACAGTTCTGCACGCCCACCCACGGGTGGGCCGGTTGTGGCGGCACACCCAGTGGCACACGCAAACAGTTCTGCACGCCCACCCACGGGGTGGGCCGGCCGTCGCGGCACACCCAGAGGCAACCGCAAACCCTTCTGCACGCCCACCCACGGGTGGGCCGGCCGTGGCGGCACACCCAGTGGCACACGCAAACAGTTCTGCACGCCCACCCACGGGTGGGCCGGCCGTGGCGGCACACCCAGAGGCACCCGCAGGCCCTTCTGCACGCCCACCCACGGGTGGGCCGGCCGTGGCGGCACACCCAGAGGCAACCGCAAACCCTTCTGCACGCCCACCCACGGGTGGGCCGGCCGTGGCGGCACACCCAGTGGCACACGCAAACAGTTCTGCACGCCCACCCACGGGTGGGCCGGCCGTAGCGGCACACCCAGTGGCACACGCAAACAGTTCTGCACGCCCACCCACGGGTGGGCCGGCCGTGGCGGCACACCCAGAGGCAACCGCAAACAGTTCTGCACGCCCACCCACGGGTGGGCCGGCTCGTAGAGGCACACCCAGAGGCAACCGCAAACCCTTCTGCACGCCCACCCACGGGTGGGCCGGCCGTGGCGGCACACCCAGTGGCACACGCAAACAGTTCTGCACGCCCACCCACGGGTGGGCCGGCCGTGGCGGCACATCCAGTGGCACACGCAAACAGTTCTGCACGCCCACCCACGGGTGGGCCGGCCGTCGCGGCACACCCAGAGGCACACGCAAGCCCTTCTGCACGCCCACCCACGGGTGGGCCGGCCGTGCGGCACACCCAGAGGCACACGCAAACAGTTCTGCACGCCCACCCACGGGTGGGGCCGGCCGTGGCGGCACACCCAGAGGCAACTGCCAGGCCCTTCTGCACGCCCACCCACGGGTGGGCCGGCCGTGCGGCACACCCCAGAGGCAACCGCAAACAGTTCTGCCACGCCCACCCACGGGTGGGCCGGCCGTGGCGGCACACCCAGAGGCACACGCAGGCCCTTCTGCACGCCCACCCACGGGTGGGCCGGCCGTGGCGGCACACCCAGTGGCACACGCAAACAGTTCTGCACGCCCACCCACGGGTGGGCCGGCCGTGGCGGCACACCCAGAGGCAACCGCAGGCCGTTCTGCACGCCCACCCACGGGTGGGCCGGCCGTGGCGGCACACCCAGTGGCACACGCAAACAGTTCTGCACGCCCACCCACGGGTGGGCCGGCCGTGCGGCACACCCAGTGGCACACGCAAACAGTTCTGCACGCCCACCCACGGGTGGGCCGGCCGTGGCGGCACACCCAGAGGCAACGCAAGCACTTCTGCACGCCCACCCACGGGTGGGCCGGCCGTGGCGGCACACCCAGTGGCACACGCAAACAGTTCTGCACGCCCACCCACGGGTGGGCCGGCCGTGCGGCACACCCAGAGGCACACGCAGGCCCTTCTGCACGCCCACCCACGGGTGGGCCGGCCGTCGCGGCACACCCAGAGGCAACGCAGGCACTTCTGCACGCCCACCCACGGGTGGGCCGGCCGTGGCGGCACACCCAGAGGCAACACGCAAACCCTTCTGCACGCCCACCCACGGGTGGGCCGGCCGTGGCGGCACACCCAGTGGCACACGCAAACACTTCTGGACGGCCACCCACGGGTGGAGCCGGCCGTGGCGGCACACCCAGTGGCACATGCAAACAGTTCTGCACGCCCACCCACGGGTGGGCCGGCCGTGGCGGCACACCCAGAGGCAACGCAGGCACTTCTGCACGCCCACCCACGGGTGGGCCGGCCGTCGCGGCACATCCAGTGGCACACGCAAACAGTTCTGCACGCCCAACCCACGGGTGGGCCGGCCGTGGCGGCACACTCAGTGGCACACGCAAAGCAGTTCTGCACGCCCAGCCACGGGTGAGCCGGCCGTGGCGGCACACCCAGTGGCATCACGCAAACAGTTCTGCACGCCCACCCACGGGTGGGCCGGCCGTGGCGGCACACCCAGTGGCACACGCAAACAGTTCTGCACGCCCACCCACGGGTGGGCCGGTTGTGGCGGCACACCCAGTGGCACACGCAAACAGTTCTGCACGCCCACCCACGGGTGGGCCGGCCGTGGCGGCACACCCAGAGGCAACCGCAAACCCTTCTGCACGCCCACCCACGGGTGGGCCGGCCGTCGGCGGCACACCCAGTGGCACACGCAAACAGTTCTGCACGCCCACCCACGGGTGGGCCGGCCGTGCGGCACACCCAGAGGCAACCGCAGGCCCTTCTGCACGCCCCACTCACGGGTGGGCCGGCCGTGGCGGCACACCCAGAGGCAACCGCAAACCCTTCTGCACGCCCACCCACGGGTGGGCCGGCCGTGGCGGCACACCCAGTGGCACACGCAAACAGTTCTGCACGCCCACCCACGGGTGGGCCGGCCGTGGCGGCACACCCAGAGGCAGCACGCAGGCCCTTCTGCACGCCCACCCACGGGTGGGCCGGCCGTGGCGGCACACCCAGAGGCAACCGCAAACCCTTCTGCACGCCCACCCACGGGTGGGCCGGCCGTGGCGGCACACCCCAGTGGCACACGCAAACAGTTCTGCACGCCCACCCACGGGTGGAGCCGGCCGTGGCGGCACACCCAGTGGCACACGCAAACAGTTCTGCACGCCCACCCACGGGTGGGCCGGCCGTGGCGGCACACCCAGAGGCAAATGCCGGCCCTTCTGCATGCCCACCCACGGGTGAGCCGGCCGTGGCGGCACACCCCGAGGCAACTGCCGGCCCTTCTGCACGCCCACCCACGGGTGGGCCGGCCGTGGCGGCACACCCAGAGGCACACGCAGGACCTTCTGCACGCCCACCCACGGGTGGGCCGGCCGTGGCGGCACACCCAGAGGCACACGCAAACAGTTCTGCACGCCCACCCACGGGTGGGCCGGCCGTGGCGGCACACCCAGTGGCACACGCAAACAGTTCTGCACGCCCACCCACGGGTGGGCGGCCGTGGCGGCACACCCAGAGGCACACGCATGCCCTTCTGCACGCCCACCCACGGGTGGGCCGGCCGTCGCGGCACACCCAGAGGCACACGCAAACATTTCTACACGCCCACCCACGGGTGGGCCGGCCGTGGCGGCACACCCAGAGGCAAACGCAGGCCCTTCTGCACGCCCACCCACGGGTGGGCCGGCCGTGGCGGCACACCCAGAGGCAACCGCAAACAGTTCTGCACGACCACCCACGCGGTGGGCCGGCCGTGGCGGCACACCCAGTGGCACACGCAAACAGTTCTGCACGCCCACCCACGGGTGGGCCGGCTGTGGCGGCACACCCAGAGGCATCACGCAGGCCCTTCTGCACGCCCACCCACGGGTGGGCCGGCCGTGGCGGCACACCCAGAGGCAACCGCAAACCCTTCTGCACGCCCACCCACGGGTGGGCCGGCCGTGGCGGCACACCCAGTGGCACACGCAAACACTTCTGCACGCCCCACCCACGGGTGGGCCGGCCGTCGCGGCACACCCAGTGGCACATCTAACAGTTCTGCACGCCCACCCACGGGTGGGCCGGCCGTGGCGGCACACCCAGAGGCAAACGCAGGCACTTCTGCACGCCCACCCACGGGTGGGCCGGCCGTGGCGGCACACCCAGAGGCAACCACAGGCCCTTCTGCACGCCCACCCACGGGTGGGCCGGCCGTGGCGGCACACCCAGTGGCACACGCAAACAGTTCTGCACGCCCACCCACGGGTGGGCCGGCCGTGGCGGCACACCCAGTGGCACACGCAGACAGTTCTGCACGCCCACCCACGGGTGGGCCGGCCGTGGCGGCACACCCAGTGGCATCACGCAAACAGTTCTGCACGCCCACCCACGGGTGGGCCGGCCGTGGCGGCACACCCAGAGGCAACGCAAACACTTCTGCACGCCCACCCACGGGTGGGCCGGCCGTGTGACACACCCAGAGGCAACCGCAGGCACTTCTGCACGCCCACCCACGGGTGGGCCGGCCGTGGCGGCACACCCAGAGGCAACACGCAAACATTTCTGCACGCCCACCCACGGGTGGGCCGGCCGTGGCGGCACACTCAGTGGCACACGCAAACAGTTCTGCACGCCCAGCCACGGGTGAGCCGGCTGTGGCGGCACACCCAGTGGCATCACGCAGACAGTTCTGCACGCCCACCCACGGGTGGGCCGGCCGTGGCGGCACACCCAGTGGCACACGCAAACAGTTCTGCACGCCCACCCACGGGTGGGCCGGCCGTCGCGACACACCCAGTGGCACATGCTAACAGTTCTGCACGCCCACCCACGGGTGGGCCGGCCGTGCGGCACACCCAGAGGCAACACGCAGGCCCTTCTGCACGGCCACCCACGGGTGGGCCGGCCGTGGCGGCACACCCAGAGGCACACGCAAACAGTTCTGCACGCCCCACCCACAGGTGGGCCGGCCGTGGCGGCACAGCCAGTGGCATCACGCATACAGTTCTGCACGCCCACCCACGGGTGGAGCCGGCCGTGCGGCACATCCAGTGGCACACGCAAACAGTTCTGCACGCCCACCCACGGGTGGGCCGGCCGTGGCGGCACACCCAGTGGCACACGCAAACAGTTCTGCACGCCCACCCACAGGTGGGCCGGCTGTGGCGGCACACCCAGTGGCATCACGCATACAGTTCTGCACGCCCCACCCCACGGGTGGGCCGGCCGTGGCGGCACACCCAGTGGCACACGCAAACAGTTCTGCACGCCCACCCACGGGTGGGCCGGCCGTCGCGGCACACCCATTGGCACACGCAAAACAGTTCTGCACGCCCACCCACGGGTGGGCCGGCCGTGGCAGCACACCCAGAGGCAACCCCAGGCCTTTCTGCACGCCCACCCACGAATGGGCCGGCCGTGGCGGCACAGCCAGTGGCACACGCAAACAGTTCTGCACGCCCACCCACGGGTGGGCCGGCCGTGCGGCACACCCAGAGGCACACGCAAACAGTTCTGCACGCCCACCCACGGGTGGGCCGGCCGTGGCGGCACACCCAGAGGCACACGCAGGCCCTTCTGCACGCCCACCCACGGGTGGGCCGGCCGTGGCGGCACACCCAGAGGCAACACGCAAACCCTTCTGCACGCCCACCCACGGGTGGGCCGGCCGTTGCGGCACACCCAGTGGCACACGCAAACAGTTCTGCACGCCCACCCACGGGTGGCCGGCGTCGCAGCACACCCAGAGGCAACCGCAGGCCTTTCTGCACGCCCACCCACGAGTGGGCCGGCCGTGGCGGCACAGCCAGTGGCACACGCAAACAGTTCTGCACGCCCACCCACGGGTGGGCCGGCCGTGGCGGCACACCCAGTGGCACACGCAAACAGTTCTGCACGCCCACCCACGGGTGGGCCGGCCGTGGCGGCACACCCAGAGGCACACGCAGGCCCTTCTGCACGCCCACCCACGGGTGGGCCGGCCGTGGCGGCACACCCAGAGGCAACCGCAGGACCTTCTGCACGCCCACCCACGGGTGGGCCGGCCGTGGCGGCACACCCAGAGGCACACGCAAACAGTTCTGCACGCCCACCCACGGGTGGGCCGGCCGTGTGGCACACCCAGTGGCACACGCAAACAGTTCTGCACGCACACCCACGAGTGAACCGGCCGTGGCGGCACACCCAGAGGCACACGCAAACAGTTCTGCACGCCCACCCACGGGTGGGCCGGCCGTGGCGGCACACCCAGAGGCAACCGCAGGCCCTTCTGCACGCCCACCCACGGGTGGGCCGGCCGTGGCGGCACACCCAGTGGCACACGCAAACAGTTCTGCACGCCCACCCACGGGTGGGCCGGCCGTGGCGGCACACCCAGAGGCAACCGCAAACCCTTCTGCACGCCCACCCACGGGTGGGCCGGCCGTGGCGGCACACCCAGTGGCACACGCAAACAGTTCTGCACGCCCACCCACGGGTGGGCCGGCCGTAGCGGCACACCCAGTGGCACACGCAAACAGTTCTGCACGCCCACCCACGGGTGGGCCGGCCGTGGCGGCACACCCAGAGGCAACCGCAGGCCCTTCTGCACGCCCACCCACGGGTGGGCCGGCCGTGGCGGCACACCTAGAGGCAACCGCAGGTCCTTCTGCAGGCCCACCCACGGGTGGGCCGGCCGTGGCTGCACACCCAGTGGCACACGCAAACAGTTCTGCACGCCCACCCACGGGTGGGCCGGCCGTGGCGGCACACCCAGAGGCAACCGCAGGCCCTTCTGCACGCCCACCCACAGGTGGGCCGGCCGTGGCGGCACACCCAGAGGCAACTGGCGGCCCTTCTGCACGCCCACCCACGGGTGGGCCGGCCGTGGCGGCACACCCAGTGGCACACGCAAACACTTCTGTACGCCCACCCACGGGTGGGCCGGCCGTGGCGGCACACCCAGTGGCACATGCAAACAGTTCTCCACGCCCACCCACGGGTGGGCTGGTCGGGGCGGCACACCCAGAGGAAAACGCAGACCCTTCTGCACGCCCACCCACGGGTGGGCCGGTCGTAGCGGCACACCCAGGGGCAACTGCACGCCCTTCTGCACGCCCACCCACGGGTGGGCCGGCCGTGGCGGCACACCCAGAGGCACACGCAAACAGTTCTGCACGCCCACCCACGGGTGGGCCGGCCGTGGCGGCACATCCAGTGGCACACGCAAACAGTTCTGCACGCCCACTCAAGGGTGGGCCGGCCGTGGCGGCACACCTAGTGGCACACGCAAACAGTTCTGCACGCCCACCCACAGGTGGGCCGGCTGTGGCGGCACACCCACTGAATCAACGCATACAGTTCTGCACGCCAACCCACGGGTGGGCCGGCCGTGGCGGCACATCCAGTGGCACACGCAAAACACTTCTGCACGCCCACCCACGGGTGGGCCGGCCGTGGCGGCACACCCAGTGGCACACGCAAACAGTTCTGCACGCCCACCCACGGGTGGGCCGGCCGTGGCAGCACACCCAGAGGCAACCCCAGGCCTTTCTGCACGCCCACCTACGAATGGGCCGGCCGTGGCGGCACACCCAGAGGCACACGCAAACAGTTCTGCACGCCCACCCACGGGTGGGCCGGCCGTGGCGGCACACCCAGAGGC
>JAKWBO010001058.1:0-19813 GCA_034336685.1 Luscinia luscinia
CACTCAGCGCCCTCCAGGCTCTTGTCCCGCGCGATCACGCTCTCATCGAACTTGATCATGAGCGTGGTGCCCTTATGCCAGTGTCCCTGTGCCCCCGTGTCCCCATCCCCTGTGTCCCTGTGTGACAATCCCACCCTGTCCCTGTCCCCCTGTCCCCACTCAGCGCCCCTCCAGGCTCTTGTGACCCCATTCCTGTCCCTCCCCATGTCCCCATGTCCCCACATCCCGGCTCAGCGCCCCTACAGCCTCTTGTGTCCCCATGTCCCTGTCCCCTGGCTCAGTGCCCCTCCAGGCTCTTGTGTCCCCATGTCCCCATGTTCCCATGTCCCTGTCCCCCTGTCCCCCTCAAGCCCCTCCAAGGCTCTTGTCCCGCGATCACGCTCTCATCGAACTTGATCATGAGCGTGGTGCCCTTGTGCCAGTGTCCCTGTGCCCCCGTGTCCCCATCCCTGTGTCCCTGTGTGACAATCCCACCCTGTCCCTGTCCCCCGTGTCCCCATGTCCCACATCCGCACTCAGCGCCCCTCCAGGCTCTTGTGTCCCCGTGTCCCCGTGTCCCTCTCCCCCTGTCCGCACTCAGCGCCCCTCCAGGCTCTTGTGTCCCCATTCCTGTCCCTCCCCATGTCCCCATGTCCCCGTGTCCCCATGTCCGCACTCAAGCGCCTCCAGGCTCTTGTGTCCCCATGTCCCCACATCCCTGGCTCAGCGCCCCTCCAGGCTCTTGTCCCGCGCGATCACGCTCTCATCGAACTTGATCATGAGCGTGGTGCCCTTGTGCCAGTGGCGCTGACGCGGGCGGGGAAGCGGCGGCGCCAGCGCGACCTCCAGCAGCCCGGCGGCGAAGGCGGCGCAGTTGAGCGAGCTGTTCTCGCGCTGACACCGACACGAAGGCGTTCACCAGCGGCTCGCGCTCGATCACGTAGAAGGTGCGCTCGTCGTCGTTGGCCTGCTCCAGCTTGTCGGCCTCGCGGCGAAGCCCAGCGCCACAGCGGGCCCTTGGCGAAGAGCAGCACGCCCAGCACCTTGGTGTCGCGCGGCCCGGCGCTCGCGCCACACCAGCGCGTCCAGCGCCCGCAACCCACGTGGCGGCCCAGGGCGGGCCAAGCGCGCCTGCAGCTCTCGGCCACCGAGGCCACGCGGCGCTGGCAGTACTGCACCAGCTCCGGAAGAGCAGCGCGAAGGCGGCCAGAGACAGCTCCGAGCTGGCGTGCCAGCGTGCCACGCTCCAGCAGCGGCGACTTGCCGCGGGTGAAGCGCGACTCCATGGCCTGCGGGACACGGGGGCGGGGGTGAGGGGTGAGGGGGGCTGGGGGTTTGGGAGGGGGCTGGAGGGGCTTAGGGGGGCTCTGGAGGGGTTTGAGAGAGGGTGCAGGGGCACTGGAGGGGTTTGGGGGGAGCTGGAGGGGATTTGAGAGAGGTGCAGGGGGCTGGAAGGGGTTTAGGGCGGCACTGAAGGGTCTGGGGGAAGCTGGAGGGGTTTCAGAGGGTGCAGGGGGGCACTAAAGGGTTTGGGGGCACTGAAGGGACTTGGGGGCACTGGAGGGTTTGGGGGCACTGAAGGGGTTTGGGGAGCTGGAGGGGGTTTGAGAGGGGTGCAGGGAGAGCTGGAGGGGTTTGGGGGCTGGAGGGTTTGGGGGCACTGGAGGGCTTGGGGGCACTGCAGGGGTTTGGGGGGATCTGGAGGGTTTGGGCGGCACGGGAGGGGTTTGGGGGGTGCAGGGGGAGCTGGGCAGGGACAGAGCGGGGTCTGAGGGGGTGAGGGGTTTAGGAACCATCTGAGGGAGGGTCTGGGGGGCTTTGGGGAGGGGCTGAGGGAATTAGGAGATGTCGGGGGGCTTTGGGAGGCGCTGAGCGCTCCTGGGCTGACACCGGACAGGCCGCTGTGAGGAGGTTACCGGGGGCAACGCCCAGCGCGGGGCGGGAGGCGGCGGGGAGGGGACGGGGCCGGGCCGGGGGTGCCGGGAGGGACGGGGAGATCGAGACCCCCGGGACCCCAGGACCCCTAGGACCCCTGAGACCCCGGGACCGACCTGACACCGATCCGCCGCCGCTCCGCCGGAAAGCGCGACACCGCCGGACAGCGCGACACCGCCGGACAGCGCGGCCGTAAAGCGCGGCACGGGCGGGGCCTGTGTGTGGGCGGGGTGTGTGCGTGTGGGCGGGGCCTGTGTGTGGGCGGTGCCTGCGCGTCTGGGCAGGGTCTGTGTGTGGGCTGGGTCTGTATGTGTGGGCGGGGTGTGTGCGTGTGGGCGGGGTCTGTGCGTGGGCGGGGTGTGTGCGTGTGGGCGGGGTCTGTGCGTGTGGGCGGGGTGTGTGCGTGTGGGCGGGGCCTGTGTGTGGGCGGTGCCTGCGCGTCTGGGCGGGGTTTTCGCGGTTGGTCCTGCCCCTCCGCGAGGCCCCGCCCCCGGGACGCGCTGGGGACACGTGGGGACACGAGGGGACACGAGGGGACACGCGGGGACAGCTGGCGGCCCTGTGCCCCCGCCCCTCCTCCCAAGGACACCTGGGCCGCCAGCTGGGGTGGGGAAGGGCGCGGATCCGCGGTGACGTCAGCGCTGGGGGACAGCAGGGGAGGGGCGGCACCTGGGACAGGGACAGGGCCACCCGTGGGTCGTGTCACCCCCGCGGGACATTGCCCCCTGGCAGTGACGTCACCGGCGTCCCGGTGCCGCCGGTGCCGCCGGTGACACTCGTGTCGCGCGGGTCCCCTCGGTGTCCCCTCGGTGTCCCCTCGGTGTCCCCGCGCCGCGGCGCTCGGGCCACGCGGGTCCCCCTTGTGTCGCCTGTGTCACCCCGGGTGTCACCCCGTGTCCCCAGGTGTCACCGAGCGTCCCGTGTCCCCAGGTGTCACCCCGGTGTCCCCGTGTGTCACCCGCTGTGTCACCCGCTGTGTCCCCGTGTCCGCCACTGTCCCCGTGTCCCCGAGTGTCACTCCCGGTGTCCCGTGTGTCACCCCCTGTCCCGGTGTCCCCATGTGTCACTCCCGGTGTCCCCACTGCCCTGTGTCACCCCAGTGTCCTCACGGCTCTGGTGTCCCCAAGGTCCCCATGTCCCACAGGGCTCCCCGGTGTCCCCTCGGTGTCCCCAGTGTCCCCAGTTTCCCTCCAATGGGACACAGGGCAACATAGAGAGGAGACACTGGGGGGAACCAGGGGACACTGGGGACGCCCGAGGGTGGCACTGGGGACACTGGGGACACTGGGGACACCGGGCAATAAGGACACCAGGGGACCCCGGGGGGTGGCACTGGGGGACGTGGTGACATCGCTGTCCCCAAGCGCTGGGACAGGGACAGGGAGACAGAGGAGAAACCTCGAGCTGTCCCCGAGGTGACACTGAGGACACACACTGGGGACACTGGGGACACTGGGGGGACATTGGGACACACTGGGGACACTGGGGACACTCCGTGTGGTGGTGACATTGGCCAGGGTAGCGCCGTGTCCCCCGTGTCCCCCGTGTCCCTCCCGTGTCCCCCCGTGTCCCCCCGTGTCCCCCCGTGTCCCCCCGTGTCCCCCCCGCTCCCGGCGCCCGGGGCAGATTTATGGGTGCAATTAATTAAGCGCCATTTCGTTAATTGCTCGCGGCTGCCAGGGGGGGATTGGGGACACGCGGGGGGGGAGGGGCAGCCCCTGAGGGGACCGGCGACAGCTGGGACCCCGCAGAGCGCCCTGGGGACCCCAAAATCCACACGGGAAACCCAAAATCCTCACGGGAACCCCAAAATAGCCACGGGGACCCCAAAATAGCCACAGGAACCCCAAAATCCCCGCGGGGACCCCACAGCGGCTGTGCGGACACGCAGCACCCATTCCCCACCCCGCACCCACGGGTGTCCCCCGTGTCCCCTCCTGTGTCCCCTCCCGTGTCCCCCTGTCCCCCCTCCCGCTATAAGAGGGGGCGCGGGAGCCGCTCCCCTACCCGCGATGGCGGCCCCGGGGGGGACGGAGAGCGAGCGCGCCGCGGTGAGGGGGGTCGGGGGCACCGCGTGGGGTTTGGGGGGTCGGGGGGCACGGAGGGGTCCAGGGGTGTCCCCTGGGTGCGATTTTGGGGTCTCTCCCAGTGGGTTTTGGGGTCCGAGGTCTCCCTGGGTGGAGTTTGGGGGTTTTGGGGTCCCCTGGGTGGGTTTTGGGGTCCGGGGTCTCCCCTGGGTGGGATTTGGGGTCCGGGGTCTCCCCCGGTGGGTTTCTGGGGTCCCCTTTGAGGGCGGGTCCCCATCACCTTTGGGGGTCACTATGGGTGGGAGGGGCGGTCCAAGAGCCCGGGGTCCCGTGGAAGGGAGGAGGGTCCCCATTTCGGGGGGTCCCGAAGCTGAGGGTGGGGCCCCATTAAAAGAGGGGGGCCGGGGTCAGGGGTTCCTGTTTTGGGGGTTCCCTCTCACAGGGGGGGCGGGGCGGGGGGAGTCCCCATTCAGGGTCCCCTGTTTCGAGGGGTCTCTGTTTCAGGGGGTGTCCCTATTTCGGGGGGGCCTGTTTTGGGGGTACCACGACAGGAGGGGTTCCCTGTTTCGGGGGTTTCCGTATTTCGGGGTGTCCCTGTTTCGGGGGTGTCCCGGTTTCGAAGTGTCCCTGTTTTCGGGGGGTGTCTCTGTTTTTGGGGGTGTCCCTGTTTCGGGGGTCCGTGACGCGCTGCCCCCGCAGAGGGGGGTCCCCGGCTGAGGAGGGGAGTCCCTATTTTGGGGGTTGTTCTCCGGACAGGAGGGTCCCTATTTCGGGTTCTTCTCTTTCGGGGTGTCCCTGTTTCAGGAGGGTCCCTGTTTTTGGGGGATGTTCCTGTTTCTGGGGGTCTCTGTTTTTGGGGCGGTGTCTCCTGTTTCCGGGGCTGTCCCTGTTTTGGGGTCCCTGTTTTGGGGCTGTCTCTGTTTTCGGGGTGTGTCTCTGTTTTTAGGGCTGTCCCTGTTTCGGGGGGTCCCTGTTTCGGGGGTGTCCCTGTTTTCGGGGGCTGTCCCTATTTCAGGGGCAGTGTCTCTGTTTTTGGGGCTGTCTCTGTTTTTGGGGCGGGGTCCCTGTTTTTGGGGCTGTCCCCCGTTTCGGGGGGGGTCCGTGACGCGTCATTCGCAGGGGGTCCCTGTCCGAGGGGGTCCCCGTCCGAGGGGGTCCCCGTCCGAGGGGGGTCCCCGGCCGAGGGGGGTCCCCGGAACAGGAGGGGTTCTTCTCGCTGCTGAGCTCGGTGCAGAGCACGCGCATGGAGGAGCAGCGCTGCACCCTGGGGGGTGAGGGGACACCGGGGGACACCGGGGGGACACCAGGGGACACCGGGGGACACGGGGACACCGGGGGGGACACCGGGGGGACACCGGGGGACAGGGGGGGACACCGGGGGGACACGGGGACACCAGGGACAGGGGGACACCGGGGACACCGGGGGACAGGGGACACCGGGGGACACCGGGGACAGGGGGGACACCGGGAGGGACACCGGGGACAGGGGGGACACCTGGGGGACACGGGGACACCGGGGACAGGGGGACACCGGGAGGGACACCTGGGGGGACACGGCGACACCGGGGACACCGGGGGGACACCGAGGGGGACAGGGGGGACACTGGTGACAGGGGGACTACAGGGGAGCACCGGGGGACCTGCGAGGGACACCAGGGGGACACCAGGGTGAGGGGACACTGAGGGGACACGGGGAGAGACGAGACAGGGGGGGACACCGGGGACACCGGGACAGGGGTACACCGACCACCGGGGAGGGGACACGGGGGGGACGAGACAGAGGGGACACCGACACCGGGGGTGGCAACACGGGAGAGGGACACAGGGAGGGGACACCGGAGGGTGGAAACGCGCTGACACGGGGGGGACACGCACGAGGCGCGGGGGGTCCGTGGGTGACCCGGGGGTCCTATGGGTGACCCGTGGGTGACCCGTGGGTGACCTGTGGTGACCGCCGTCCCCCGGCAGGGGGAGGAGCCGCCGCCCCCGAGGCTGGCGTCGCTGCTGGACATGGTGGCGAGCTCGCAGGGCCGCAGGATGGACGAGCAGCGGCTCTGGGGTGGCGCGGCTGCCCGGCTTCGGGGCGGGGGCGCGCAGGTAACGGGGGGCTTCGGGGCGGGGGCGCGCAGGTAACGGGGGGCACGGGGGGCTTCGGGGCGGGGGCGCGCAGGTAACGGGGGGGATTTGGGGCGGGGGCGCGCAGGTAACGGGGGGGATTTGGGGGGCTTCGGGGCGGGGGCGCGCAGGTAACGGGGGATTTGGGGGGATTTGGGGCGGGGGCGCGCAGGTAACGGGGGGATTTGGGGGATTTGGGCGGGGGCGCATGCAGGTAACGGGGGGCACGGGGGCTTCAGGGCGGGGGCGCGCAGGTAACGGGGGGATTTGGGGGATTTGGGGCGGGGCGCACTGGGTAACGGGGGCACTGGGGGATGTTGGGTCGGGGGCGCGCGCAGGTAACGGGGGGATTTGGGGGCTTCGGGGCGGGGGGCGCGCAGGTAACGGGGGTGGCGCAGGTGGGCTGGGGGGCACGGGGCTGTCTGGGGAGCGCCAGGAATTTGGGAGGGGGCACAGGGAAGGGGGCCAGGCTGAGCTGGGGGGTTTTGGGATGGGGAGGGTCTCAGGGATGGTTTTAGGCTGGGGGGTCTCAGGGGGATTTTGGGATGGGGGCGTCCCAGGGGTGGTTTTGGGATGGGAGGGGGTCTCGGGGCGGGGCCCCCGTGCTGCTCCCTCCCCCCCGTGACGCCCCTCCCCCCTCTCCCCACAGGACTGAGCCCCCGAGCCCCCTCCCCCTCCCCCTCCCCTCCCCCCGGAGCCACTGCAGCTCCTGTCCCTCTCCCCCCCGGCTGTGTCCCCAATAAAACCCGCGAGCACTTGGGGCTGTGACACTGCGGGGACAGGGGGACACGGGGTGGCACCAAGGGACACTCTGGGAGTGGCACCGGGGGTGGGTGACACTGGGGGTGGCACTGGGCGGGGATAGTGACACTGGGGGTGGCACCAAGGACACCACAGCACTCAGGCGACATTGAGGGACACAGGACGCCCGCGGGGGTGGCACCGGGGGACACCGAGGGAGCCCCGGGTGGCACCGAGGACAGCTGTGCCACCCCTGGGGACAGCCTGGGGACAGCCTGGGGACACCCCGCGGGCGGTGCCAGCCGTTTATTGGGGGAGGGGACACCGGGGCCACGTGTCCCCTGGGGGTGGCAGCAGCTCCAGATGGGCGTCCCTCTCGTGTCACGTGTCACACACGTGTCACGCTGTCCCTCGTGTCACACACGTGTCACACATGTGTCACAGACGTGTCACAGACATGTCACATGTCACACACGTGTCACACGCTGTCCCTGTGTCACCGGCCGGCGCAGGGACAGGGCACGGCCACGTGTCCCCTGTGTCACCAGTGCCACCAGGGCACGCCCCACAGTGACACAACTGTCACACCTCCTGTGTCACCGGTGTCACCAGCACTGGCACTGCTGCTGTCACACCTCCTGTGTCACCGGTGTCACCGGCGCTGGCACTGCTGCTGTCACACCTCCTGTGTCACCAGCGCTGGCACTGCTGCTGTCACACCTCCGGTGTCACCGGTGTCACCAGCACTGGCACTGCTGCTGTCACACCTCCTGTGTCACCGGTGTCACCGGTGCTGGCACTGCTGCTGTCACACACCCTGTGTCACCACAGCCATGGCACTGCTGCTGTCACACTCCTGTGTCACCGGTGTCACCGGCGCTGGCACTGCTGCTGTCACACCTCCTGTGTCACCAGCGCTGGCACTGCTGCTGTCACACCTCCTGTGTCACCAGCACTGGAGGCAGCTGCAGCCAGGTGTCCCCTGTCCCCAGCAGGGCGCTGGCACTGCTGTCACGCTGTGCCCACGGTGACAGGGTGACGCTGTCTCCGGTGTCACCAGCGCGGTCACGGCGACGGTGTCACGGCGCAGCCACGTCACCTGTCCCCTCTGACAGCACCGTGTCCTGTGTCCCCTGTGTCCCCGCTGTGTCCCCCGTGCCACCACCGTGTCCCCTGTCCCCTCACGCCTGTGTCCCCTTCCCCTCTCGCAGCCGCTGCTTCAGCTCAGCCAAGGCTCGGCGCTGTGGGGACAGGGAGGGGACAGCGTCAGGGACAGGGAGGGGACAGGGAGGGGACAGGGAGGGGACAGGGACAGGGAGGGGACAGCGTCAGGGACAGGGAGGGACAGGGACAGGCACAGGGACAGGGACAGGCACAGGGAGGGGACAGGGACAGGGACAGGGAGGGGACAGGGACAGGCACAGGGACAGGGACAGGCACAGGGAGGGGACAGGGACAGGGACAGGAGGGGACAGGGACAGGAGGGGACAGGGAGGGGACAGCGTCAGGGACAGGGAGGGGACAGGGACAGGGACAGGGACAGGGACAGGGACAGGGACAGGGACAGGGACAGGGACAGGGAGGAGACAGCAACAGGGACAGGAACAGGAACAGGGACAAGGAGGGGACAGGGACAGGGACAGGGACACCAACAGGGGACAGTGACAGTGACAAGGGACAGGGCTGTGGGAAATGGGCTCAGGGACACAGACACAGGCTCAGGGGACAGCAGGGACAGGGGGACACGAGGTGGCACCAGCAGCGTCCCCTGTGTGTCCTCTGTGCCCCCTCAGTCCCCCAGTGACAGGGGACATTGGGGACACTGGGGGTGGCACTGGGGACACTGGGGGTGGCACTGGGGGTGGCACTGGGGTGGCACTGGGGACACTGGGGACAGTGGGGTGGCACTGGGGACATTGGGGACAGTCGGGGTCTCACCTGTTCAGGGGTTGTCCGGCGGGAAAATCTCCCTCTGCAAAGAGAGCACGTGAGGGGGAGGGGACACCGGGGTGTGACAGGTGTGTCCCCAGGTGTCCCCAGGTGTGTCCCCAGCTGTCCCCAGGTGTGTCCCAGCTGTCCCAGGTGTCCCCAGGTGTCCCAGCTGTCCCCAATGTCCCCAGGTGTGTCCCAGCTGTCCCCAGGTGTGTCCCAGCTGTCCCAGCTGTGTCCCCAGGTGTCCCCAATGTCCCCAGGTGTCCCAGGCCCCCTCCCCACCTTGCGGTCGATCACGTGCCGCTGGAAGAACTCGGCCTGGTTGGAGACCCAGAACACGGCGACGGGGAAGGTCAGGTACAGCAGCATCTGGGGGGACACCTGTGTCACCTGGGGCACCTGGGACACCTGAGTGACAGCTGAGTGACACCTGGGGCACCTGTGTCACCTGGGGCACCTGGGGCACCTGAGTGACAGCTGAGTGACACCTGAGTGACACCTGGGGCACCTGAGTGACAGCTGAGTGACACCTGAGTGACAGCTGAGTGACAGCTGAGTGACACCTGAGTGACACCTGAGTGACACCTGTGTCACCTGAGAGTCACCTGTGTGACAGCTGTGTGACAGCTGAGTGACACCTGTGTCACCTGTGTCACCTGAGTGACAGCTGTGTGACACCTGAGTGACACCTGTGTCACCTGTGTCACCTGTGTGACACCTGAGTGACACCTGAGTGACAGTTGCGTCACCTGAGAGTCACCTGAGTGACACCTGAGTGACACCTGAGTGACACCTGTGTGACACCTGTGCCGCCCCCATCCCCCACCTGTCCCAGGTGTCCCCCCTTATTGCCCCCCACTGTCCCCAGGGTTTCCCCCTTGTTGCCCCTGACCCTCCCTGCCCCCCCGGCTCTAATTGCCCCCCGGGCCTCCCCCAGTTGCCCCTCACCCCGTTATCGCCCCCCCGTTATCGCCCCTCATCCCCGTTATCGCCCCCCGTTATCGCCCCCTATCCCGTTATCGCCCCCCCGTTATCTCCCCCGTTATCGCCCCCGCACCCTCAGGATCTCCAGCTTCACCCCCATGGCTCCTCCGCGGCCGCGGCACTTCCGGCTCCGACCCCGCAGCACCGCGGCCTCCCATTGGCGGCAGCGCCAGCACCGCCGCAGCCTATTGGCTGGGGGAGGGGCTGAGGGGGCGGGGCGGGAGCCTGATGGGCCAATGAGAAGGGAGAATGGTGATGACGGCGCAGACGCGCCGGAAGTGAGACCGGCGCACCGAAAGTGAGGTCAGAGCGCCGGAAGTGAGACCGGCGCGCCGGAAGTGAGATTGCGCGCGGGGAAAAGGCGGCGGCCGAGGCGGCGATGGCGGCGCGGGAGTGAGGCCGCCGGCGGCGGGAGCGGAAACGGGAGCGGGAGCGGGGCGGGGCCCGGGCTGGAGCAGGAACGGGAGCGGGAACTGGAGCCGGAGCCGGCGGCGATGGCGGAACCGGGGCCCGGCGCGGGGCCGGGAGCGGTGGCGGATCCCGGAGCGGGGCCGGGCCCGGAGCGGCCCGAGCTGTGCTTTGTGAGTGCGGGGCTGGCCCTGTGCCCATCCCTGTGCCCGTCCCTGTGCCCATCCCTGTGCCCTGCTCGTGTCCCTGTGCCCGTCCCTGTGCCCTGCTCATGTCCCTGTGCCCGTCCCTGTGCCCGTCCCTGTGCCCATCCCTGTGCCCGTCCCTGTGCCCGTCCCTGTGCCCGTCCCTGTGCCCGTCCCTGTGCCCATCCCTGTGCCCGTCCCTGTGCCCATCCCTGTGCCCGTCCCTGTGCCCATCCCTGTGCCCTGCTCATGTCCCTGTGCCTGCTGTCCCCTCCGTCCCTGTCCGCTCCTGTCCCCTGCTGTCCCTGTCCCCTGCTCATGTCCCTGTGCCCATCCCTGTGCCCTCATGTCCCTGTCCCTGCTGTCCCTGCTGTCCCTGCTATCCCTGTGCCCTCATGTCCCTGTCGCTGTCCCTGTCGCTGTCCCCATCCCTGTCCCCTCTGGTGTCCCCACCCCTCTCCTCTCAGGTGTCCCTGTCCCCTGAGGTGTCCCCGTGTCCCCGCACCGCTGTCACCCCCGGCTCTGTCCCCTGCCTGTGCCCCTGTCCCCTGTCGCTGTCCCCTGAGGTGTCCCCGTGTCCCTCCGGGGCAGCGAGAGCTACAGCGGGAGCTGTCCCTGAGTGTCCCCTGTCCCTGACTGTCCCCTGTGTCCCCTGTGTCCCCCCAGGAGGACGAGGAGGTGCAGCACGAGGAGGAGCTGCTCAGGAACCCCTTCTCGGTGCGGGGCTGGCTGCGCTACGCCCAGGCCCGGCAGCGCGGGCCCGCCCCGCCTCAACCAGATCTACGAAGCGGGCCCTCGCGGGAGCTGCCCGGCAGGTGCGGGCTCGGGGCAGCTGGGGCAGCTGGGGTACACCTGGGGCACACCTGGGGGCAGCTGGGGGCAGCTGGGGTACACCTGGGGACAGCTGGGGCACACCTGGGGTACACCTGGGGCAGCTGGGATACACCTGGGGGCAGCTGGGGCAGCTGGGGTACACCTGGGGACAGCTGGGGACAGCTAGGGCACACCTGGGGGCAGCTGGGGACACCTGGGATACACCTGGGGCAACTGGGGCACACCTGGGGTACACCTGGGAACAGCTGGGGGCAGCTGGGGACACCTGGGATACACCTGGGGCACCTGGGGCACACCTGGGATACACCTGGGGCACCTGGGGCACACCTGGGATACACCTGGGATACACCTGGGGCACCTGGGGCACCTGGGGTACACCTGGGGTACATTTGGGGACAGCTGGGGACAGCTGGGGTACACCTGGGGGCAGCTGAGATACACCTGGGGGCAGCCGGGACACACCTGGGACACCTGGGATAAACCTGGGATACACCTGGGCACAGCTGGGACACACCTGGGCACAGCTGGGACACACCTGGGCACAGCTGGGGCCCCTGGGATACACCTGGGGGCAGTGGGGATACACCTGGGTACAAGCTGTGGCACCAGTACAGGTGACACTGTCCCTGTCCCCCCAGTTACAAGCTGTGGTACCAGGACAGGTGACAGGGCTGTCCCCAGTACAGGTGACACTGTCCCTGTCCCCCCAGTTACAAGCTGTGGTACCAGTACAGGTGACAGGGCTGTCCCCAGTACAGGTGACACTGTCCCTGTCCCCCCAGTTACAAGCTGTGGTACCAGTACCTGCGGCAGCGCCGGGCCCAGGTCAAGGTCGCTGTCCCTCGGACCCCGCCTTCGAGGAGGCCAACGCCGTGCACGAGAGGCGCTGGTGTTCATGCACAAGGTGGGGACACGGGGACACGGGGGACACCGGGGGTGGGCAGGGCACGGGGGACACGGGGCAGGGAGGTATTGGGGACACCGGACACAGGGCATGGGGACACAAATGGCACATGGGACACAGGTGGTGGAGCTGCAGAGGGGACACAGGGCATTGGGGTATCCACTGCATGCCCCAGTGTCCCCAGTGTCCCCAATGTCCCTTCAATGTCCCCAGTGTCCCCAATGTCCCCATATCCCCAATGTCTTCAGTGTCCCCAATGTCCCCAATGTCCCCTCAATGTCCCCGTGTCCCCAGATGCCGCGGATCTGGCTGGACTACTGCCAGTTTGTGGCCGAGCAGGGCGGGGTCACAGTGTCCCCTCAGTGTCCGCAATGTCCCCAATGTCCCCTCAATGTCCCAGATGCCGCGGATCTGGCTGGACTACTGCCAGTTCCTGGCCGAGCAGGGCGGGGTCACAGTGTCCCCAATGTCCCCAATGTCCCCTCAATGTCCCCTCAATGTCCCCAATGTCCCTCAATGTCCCAGATGCCGCGGATCTGGCTGGACTACTGCCAGTTCCTGGCCGAGCAGGGTGGGGTCACAGTGTCCCCAATGTCCCCAATGTCCCCTGAGTGTCCCCAATGTCCCCTCAATGTCCCCAGTGTCCCAGATGCCGCGGATCTGGCTGGACTACTGCCAGTTCCTGGCCGAGCAGGGTGGGGTCACAGTGTCCCCAATGTCCTATCAGTGTCCCCAATGTCCCCTCAATGTCCCCTCAATGTCCCCAATGTCCCAGATGCCGCGGATCTGGCTGGACTACTGCCAGTTCCTGGCCGAGCAGGGCGGGGTCACAGTGTCCCCAATGTCCCCTCAATGTCCCCTCAATGTCCCAGATGCCGCGGATCTGGCTGGACTACTGCCAGTTCCTGGCCGAGCAGGGCGGGGTCACTGTGTCCCCAATGTCCCAGTGTCCCCTCAGTGTCCCCAATGTCCCGTCAGTGTCCCCAGTGTCCCCTCAATGTCCCCGTGTCCCAGATGCCGCGGATCTGGCTGGACTACTGCCAGTTCCTGGCCGAGCAGGGCCGCATCACGCGCACGCCGCCGCACGTTCGACCGGGCGCTGCGGGCGCTGCCCATCACGCAGCACCGGCGCCTCTGGCCGCCTCTACCTGAGCTTCGCGGCGCCGCCACCCGCTGCCCGAGACGGCCGTGCGCGTCTTCCGCCGCTTCCTCAAGGTACTGCGGGCACACCTGGGGGCACCTGGGGCACCTGGGTACACACACACACACACACCTGGGTACACACACAGACACACACACACACACACCGGCTGCCCGAGACGGCCGTGGCGCTGTCTTCCGCCGCTTCCTCAAGGTACGAGCACACCTGGGCACACCTGGGGGCACCTGGGCACACCTGGGTATGCACCTGGGTACACACCTGGGTACACACCTGGGTACACACCTGGGTACACACTCACACACACACACACC
Source organism: Luscinia luscinia (assembly GCA_034336685.1). NCBI lineage: Eukaryota > Metazoa > Chordata > Aves > Passeriformes > Muscicapidae > Luscinia > Luscinia luscinia. The sequence goes on from JAKWBO010001058.1 coordinate 13,518, forward strand.
CGCTGCCCGAGACGGCCGTGCGCTGATCTTCCGCCGCTTCCTCAAGGTACGGGCACACCTGACACACCTGGGGGCACCTGGGCACACCTGGGCACACCTGGGTACACACACACACACACCTGGGGGCACCTGGGCACACACACACACACACACCGCTGCCCGAGACGGCCGTGCGGCGCGCTCTTCCGCCGCTTCCTCAAGGTACGGGCACACCTGGGGGCACCTGGGCACACACCTGACACACCTGGGCACACCTGGGCACACACCTGGGCACACCTGGGTACACACACACACACACACACACCTGGGTACACACACACACACCTGGGTACACACACACACACACCCGCTGCCCGAGACGGCCGTGCGCTGTCTTCCGCCGCTTTCCTCAAGGTATGGACTCACCTGGGCACACCTGGGTACACACCTGGGCACACCTGGGGCACCTGGGTATGCACCTGGGCACACCTGGGTACGCACCTGACACACCTGGGCACACACCTGAGCACACACCTGGGGGCACCTGGGTACACCTGGCTACACACACACACCCGCCCTACCTGAGCTTGCGGCGCCGCCACCCGCTGCCCGAGACGGCCGTGGCGCTGCCTTCCGCCGCTTCCTCAAGGTACGTGCACACCTGGGCACACCTGGGCACACCTGGGCACACACCTGGGGGCACCTGGGCACACCTGGGTACACACACACACACACACACACACCCGCTGCCCGAGACGGCCGTGCGCGTCTTCCGCCGCTCTCAAGGTATGGACTCACCTGACACACCTGGGTATGCACCTGGGCACACCTGGGCACACCTGGGTATGCACCTGACACACCTGGGTACACGCACACACCCGCTGCCCGAGACGGCCGTGGCGCTGTCTTCCACCGCTTTCCCTCAAGGTACGGGCACACCTGGGGGCACACCTGGGCACACCTGGGCACACCTGGGCACACACCTGGGCACACCTGGGCACACCTGGGTACACACCTGGGTACACACCTGGGTACACACCTGGGTACACACACACACACACACACACACCCGCTGCCCGAGACGGCCGTGGCGCTGTCTTCCGCCGCTTCCTCAAGGTACGGGCACACCTGGGGCACCTGGGTACACACCTGGGGGCACCTGGGCACACCTGGGTACACACCTGGGCACACCTGGGCACACCTGGGCACACACCTGGGCACACACTCACACACTGAGGTGACACTCAGGGTGGCATTGTCCCCAGCTGTGCCCCGAGGAGGCCGAGCAGTACGTGGGGGTTCAGGTGGCACAGGTGACACTGAGGTGGCACAGGTGACACACAGGTGACACTGAGGTGACACTCCTGTCCCAGCTGTGCCCCGAGGAGGCCGAGCAGTACGTGGCCTACCTGCGCTCCGTGGGCCGCCTGGACGAGGCCGCACAGGTGCTGGCCCGGCTGGTGAACGACGAGCGCTTCGTGTCCCGCCAGGGCAAGTCCAACTACCAGGTGGGACTGGGGCGCCTGGGGGCACCTGGGGGCACCTGGGGGCTACTGGGGGCACCTGGAGGGTACCTGAGGGGCAATTGGGGGCAACTGGGGACACCTGAGGACACCTGGGGGTGCCTGGGGGCAACTGGGAGCACCTGGGGGCACCTGAGGGGCAACTGGGGACACCTGGGGGCAATTGGGGACAGCTGGGGGCAACTGAGAGCACCTGGAGGGTACCTGAGAGGGGTACAGGGCACATGGGGACACCCGGGGGCAGCTGGGGGCGCCTGGGATGCTCAGTGGAAGGGACTGGGATGAATCATGGGGCTCAGAGGGGACGTTTTGGGGTCTCAGGGTGGTTTTGGGATGGATTTTTGGGGTCTCACACCCCATTTCCCCAGCTGTGGCAGGAGCTGTGCGAGCTGCTCTCCCAGCACCCCGGGGTGATTTTGGGATGGATTTTGGATGATTTTGGGATGGATTTGGGGCAGTTTTGGGGTGTGTTTTTGGGATGATTTTGGGTGATTTTGGGATGGATTTCGAGATGAATTTGGTGTGATTTTGGGATGGATTTTGTCCCTCAGCTGTGGCAGGAGCTGTGCGAGCTGCTCTCCCAGCACCCCGGGGGTGGATTTGAGGCGGATTTGGGGCAGTTTTGGGATGGATTTCGGAATGATTTTGGGATGGATTTCGGGATGATTTTGGGCAATTTTGGGATGGATTTTGTCCCTCTCTCCCAGCTGTGGCAGGAGCTGTGCGAGCTGCTCTCCCAGCACCCCGGGGTGATTTTGGAATGGATTTGGGGTGGATTTGGGGCAGTTTTGGGGTGTGTTTTTGGTGTGATTTTGGGATGGATTTTGGGATCATTTTGGGATGGATTTTGGGATGATTTTGGTGTGATTTTGGGATGGATTTTGGGATGATTTGGAGTGATTTTGGGGTGATTTTGTCCCCCAGCTGTGGCAGGAGCTGTGCGAGCTGCTCTCCCAGCACCCCGACTCGCGCGGCGCTCGCTGGGACGCCGGGGGCATCATCCGGGGGCTCACGCGCTTCACGGACCAGCGGGGCGGAAGCTCAGGCGCTGGCCGACTGCTACGTGCTGCGCGTGTCACCTGGAGAAGGTGACAGCACTGTCCTAGGGGGTGACACTGCTGTCCCCTGGGGGGTGACACTGTGGGAGGGACTGACACCCCTGGAGGACTGACAGACCACCCACAGGTGGGACTGCTACGTCGCTGCGCTATGTCACCTGGAGAAGGTGACACTGCTGTCCTGGGGTGACACTGCTTTCCCTGGGGTGACACTGTGGGAGGGACTGACACCTGGGAGGGACTGACAGACACCCACGGGTGGGACTGCTACGTGCGCCAGCCACCTGGAGAAGGTGACACTGCTGTCCTGGGGGTGACACCGCTGTCCTGGGGGTGACACCCACGGGAGAGACAGACAGATACCCACAGGACTGACAGACACCTACAGGGAGGGACTGACCAGACACCCACGGGACTGACAGACACCCACGGGTGGGACTGCTACGTGCGCTGCGACCACCTGGAGAAGGTGACACTGCTGTCCTGGGGGTGACACCGCTGTCCCCTGGGGGTGACACTGCTGTCCCCTGGGGTGACACTGCTGTCCCCTGGGGGTGACACTGCTGTCCTGGGGGGTGGCACCCACAGGAGGGACTGACACCACGGGTGGGACTGCTACGTGCGCTCGCAAGCCACCTGGAGAAGGTGACACTGCTGTCCCTGGGGGTGACACTGTGGGAGGGACTGACACCCCTGGGAGGGACTGCTACGTGCGCTCGCGTATTACCTGGAGAAGGTGACAGCGCTGTCCCCTGGGGGTGACACCCACGGGAGGGACTGACACCCTGGGAGGGACTGACAGACACCCACGGGACTGACAGAGCACCCACAGGAGGGACTGACAGACACCCTGTCCCTGTCACCCCCAGGACCACCGTGACCCGTTCCTGTCCCCAAAACACCCCTGGCCACCCCAACCCCCCGTTGGGCCACCACAGCGACTGTCCCCAACCCCTGTCCCCAACCCCTGTCCCCAACCCCTGTCCCCAACCCGTCATGGCTGTGACATTTCCTGTCCATTGTCACTTTCCCCGTGACATTTCCTGTGCGTTGTCACCTTCCCGTTTATCCCGTTCCAGGCCCGGGATGTGTACGAGGAGGCCGTGCAGCCCCCAGTTTAGCCCCAGTTTAACTTCAGTTTAACCCCAGTTAACCCCAGTTAACCCTAGTTTACCCCTCCAGGCCCGGGATGTGTACGAGGAGGCCGTGCAGCCCCAGTTTAACCCCAGTTTGCCCCAGTTAACCCCAGTTAACCCCAGTTTAACCCCTCCAGGCCCGGGATGTGTACGAGGAGGCCGTGCAGCCCCAGTTTAACCCCAGTTTAACCCCAGTTTAACCCGTTCCAGGCCCGGGATGTGTGTACGAGGGAGGCCGTGCAGCCCCAGTTAACCCCAATTTGCCCCAGTTAACCCCAGTTTACCCTCCAGGCCCGGGATGTGTACGAGGAGGCCGTGCAGCCCCAGTTAACCCCAGTTTGCCCCAGTTAACCCCAGTTTACCCCTCCAGGCCCGGGATGTGTATGAGGAGGCCGTGCAGCCCCAGTTAACCCCAGTTAACCCCAGTTTACCCCCTCCAGGCCCGGGATGTGTACGAGGAGGCCGTGCAGCCCCAGTTTAACCCCAGTTAACCCCAGTTAACCCCAGTTTACCCCTCCAGGCCCAGGATGTGTATGCAGGAGGCCGTGCAGCCCCAGTTTAACCCCAATTTGCCCCAGTTAACCCCAGTTTAACCCCTCCAGGCCCAGGATGTGTACGAGGAGGCCGTGAAGCCCCAGTTTAGCCCCAGTTTAACCCCAGTTTAACCCCAGTTAACCCCAGTTTAACCCCTCCAGGCCCGGGATGTGTACGAGGAGGCCGTGCAGCCCCAGTTTAGCCCCAGTTTAACCCCAGTTTAACCCCAGTTAACCCCAGTTTAACCCCTCCAGGCCCGGGATGTGTACGAGGAGGCCGTGCAGCTCCAGTTTAACCCCAGTTAGCCCCAGTTAACCCTAGTTTACCCCTCCAGGCCTGGGATGTGTACGAGGAGGCCGTGCAGCCCCAGTTTAACCCCAGTTTAACCCCAGTTTAACCCCAGTTTACCCCTCCAGGCCCGGGATGTGTACGAGGAGGCCGTGCAGCCCCAGTTTGCCCCAGTTTAACCCCAGTTTAACCCCAGTTTCCCCTCCAGGCCCGGGATGTAATGCGAGGAGGCCGTGCAGCCCCAGTTTGCCCCAGTTTGCCCCAGTTAACCCCAGTTTACTCCTCCAGGCCCGGGATGTGTACGAGGAGGCCGTGCAGCCCCAGTTTGCCCCAGTTAACCCCAGTTAACCCCAGTTAACCCCAGTTTAACCCCTCCAGGCCCGGGATGTGTACGAGGAGGCCGTGCAGCCCCAGTTTGCCCCAGTTAACCCCAGTTTAACCCTCCAGGCCCGGGATGTGTACGAGGAGGCCGTGCAGACCGTGATGACCGTGCGGGATTTCACGCAGGTCTTCGACAGCTACAGCGCGCTCGAGGAGAGCGTGATCGCCGCCCTGCTGGACACGCAGGCCCAGCTGGGCCGGGGCCAGGACGGTGCGGGGACCCCAGAAACAGGGGGGACCCCAGAAATGGGGGCATCCCGAAAATGGGCACCTCAAAAATGGGGGCATCCTGAAAATGGGCACCCCAGAAACAGGGGGACACCCCAAAAATGGGCATCCCAAAAATGGGGGCATCCTGAAAATGGGCATCCCAAAAATAGAGGGAGCATCCTGAACATGGGTACCCCAAAAATAGGGGGCATCCTGAAAATGGGCACCCCAAAAATAGGGGCATCCTGAAAATGGGGACCCCAGAAACAGGGGGACACCCTAAAAATGGGCACCCCAAAAATAGGGGTCATCCTAAAATGGGCACCCCAAAAATAGGGGGCATCCTAAAATGGGCATCCCAAAAATAGGGGCATCCTAAAATGGGCACCCGAAAAATAGGGGAGCACCCAAAAATAATGGGGACACCCTTAAAGTAATGGGGGCGCCCCAAAAATAGGGGCATCCCGAAAATAGAAGGTATTATAAAAATGGGTACCCCAAAAGCGAGGGATGCAACCCAAAACTGTGGGGAGTATCTCAAAAATGGGGGCACGCCAAAACTGGGTGGGCACCCCAGAACTGACCCCCATGCTCCCCTACATCCCCCCTGTGTCCCCCATGTGTTCTGACCCATGTCCCAACGTGTCCCCTGACCCCTGTGACCCCTCTGTCCCTGTGTCCCCATGTCCCCAGGGTGTCCCTGTGTCCCCTGTGCCACTGTGTCCCCATGTCCCCTGGTCCCTCTGTCCCAATGACCCCTGTGTCCCCGTGTCCCCATGTCCCCTGTGTCACTGTCCCTGTCCCCGCAGAGGAGGTGGAGCTGGAGCTGCGCCTGGCCCGCTTTGAGCGCCTGATGTCGCTGTGCTCGGGCTGTCCCTGTCCCCAGGGTGTCACTGTGTCCCCGTGTCCCCTGTGTCACTGTCCCTGTGTCCCCGCAGAGGAGGTGGAGCTGGAGCTGCGCCTGGCGCGCCGAGCGCCCTGATGGTGCTGTGCTCAGGCTGTCCCCTGTCCCCAGGGTGTCACTGTGTCCCCTGTGTCACTGTGTCCCCATGTCCCCAGGGTGTCACTGTGTCCCCATGTCCCCTGTGTCACTGTGTCACTGTGTCCCTGTGTCCCTGCAGAGGAGGTGGAGCTGGAGCTGCGCCTGGCCCGCTTCGAGCGCCTGATGTCGCGGCAGCAATAAATGG
>JAKWBO010001059.1:0-19795 GCA_034336685.1 Luscinia luscinia
CTCTCAGTTTTATCATTTCAACTTTTAAAACCCTCTAGTTCTGCTCTCTTTCATCATTTCAGCTTTTAAACCCTTCCATTCTTCTCATAGTTTCATAATTTCAGCTTTTAAAATCCTCTGTTTCTGCTCTTAGTTTTATCATTCCAGCTTTTAAAACCCTTTAATTCTTCTCTCAGTTTTATCATTTCCACATTTAAAACCTTTTCATTCTGCTCTGTTTCATCATTTCAACTTTTCTAACCCTCTGGTTCTTCTCTCAGTTTTATCACTCCAGCTTTTAAAGTCTTTTAGTTCTACTCTTAATTTTATCAATTCCACATTTAAAACCCTTTCATTCCTCTCTCTGTTTTATAATTTCAACTTTTAAAACTCTTTAATTCTTCTCTCAGTTTTATCATTTCCACATTTGAAACCCCTTCATTCTTCCCTCAGTTTTATCATTCCAAATTTAAACCCTCTCTGGTTCTGCTCATTTTTATCATTTCAGCTTTTAAAACCCTTTAATTCTTCTCTCAGTTGTATCACTTCAATGTTTAAAACCTTTTCATTCTTCTTTCAGTTTTATCATTTCAACTTTTCCTCTCAGTTTTATCATTTCAACTTTTAAAACCCTCTAGTTCTGCTCTCTTTCATCATATCAGCTTTTTAAATCCTTCCATTCTTCTCATAGTTTCATAATTTCAGCTTTTAAAACCCTTTAATTCTTCTCTCAGTTTTATCATTTCAACATTTAAAACCTTTTCATTCTTCTTTCAGTTTTATCATTTCAACTTTTCCTCTCAGTTTTATCATTTCAACTTTTAAAACCCTCTAGTTCTGCTCTGTTTCATCATTTCAGCTTTTTAAACCCTTCCATTCTTCTCATAGTTTCATAATTTCAGCTTTTAAAACCCTTTAATTCTTCTCTCAGTTTTATCATTTCCACATTTAAAACCTTTTCATTCTGCTCTGTTTCATCATTTCAACTTTTCTAACCCTCTGGTTCTTCTCTCAGTTTTATTTCAGCTTTTCCAACCCTCTGATTCTTCTCTCAGTTTTATCACTCCAGCTTTTAAAACCTTTTAGTTCTTCTCTTAATTTTATCAATTCCACATTTAAAACCCTTTCATTCCTCTCTCAGTTTTATAATTTCAACTTTTAAAACTCTTTAATTCCTCTCTCAGTTTTATCATTTCCACATTTAAAACCCCTTCATTCTTCCCTCAATTTTATCATTCCAAATTTAAACCCTCTCTGGTTCTGCTCTGTTTTATCATTCCAGCTTTTAAAACCTTTTAATTCTTCTCTCAGTTTTATCATTTCCACATTTAAAACCCTTTCATTCTTTCAATTTCATCACTCCAACTTTTAAACCCTCTCTGCTCCTGCTCATTTTTATCATTTCAGCCTTTCCAACCCTTGACTTTTTTCTCAGTTTTATCCTTTCAGATTTTTTCCCTTCAGAATTCAGCAGCCTTGGGGGTGTGATGTGATTTCAAACCCAGGGAATTGTGAATTTCAGGCAGAATTTCTCTTTGCTTCCATCCTTTTCCAGCTGCTGAAATAATTCCCAAGCTCCAGCAAGAAAAACACTGATAATGCAACAAAAAAAAATGCAAACTGTAAAGAGAATTAAAATATTTTTGCTCCCAGGAGTGGGAGGAAAACACTCAGTGTTCCTGACTTGTTTGTGTTGCTTTTGAGAAGAACAAGAGGCAAAACTCCCTGATGGGATCTGAGCTGGCAGAGATTTGGGATTTGTTCCAAACCTGACACCAGTGGTGGGAAATTAAGTAAAAATTAAATTGGGTAGAAATTCAGTGGAAATCCAGTGGAAATCCAGTACAAATTTGGTTTAAATTAGATACAAATTCGGTTGAAATTCAGTGCAAATTCAGTGGAAATCTGGTAGAAATTCAGTGAAAATTCAGTGGAAATTTGGTAGAAATTCAGTTGAAATTAGGTACAAATTCAGTGGCAATTCAGTAGAAATGCACCAGAAATGGGGTTGACATTCAGTGGAAATTCGGTTGAAATTCAGTGGAAATTCACGAGAAATGTGATTAACATTCAGTGGAAATTAAGTAGAAATTCAGTGGAAATTGAGTAGAAGTTCAGTGGAAATTCAGTAGAAATTCAGTTGAAAATCAGTTGAAATTTGGTTGAAATTCAGTGGAAATTCAGTTGAAATTTGGTGGAAACTAGGCAGAAACTCACTTGAAATTCAGTGGAAATTAGGTGGAAATACAGTTAAAATTAGGTAGAAAATAGGTACAAATTTGGTTGAAATTTAGTGGAAATTTGGTAGAAATTCAGTAGAGATTCAGTTGAAATTAGGTACAAATTCAGTGGCAATTCAGTGGAAATGCACCAGAAATGTGGTTGACATTCAGTGGAAATCGAGTAGAAATTCAGTGGAAATTCGGTTGAAATTCAGTTGAAATTTGGTTGAAATATAGTTGAAATTCTGTGGAAAATCAGTTGAAATTAGGTAAAAATTCTGTGGAAATTAGGTGGAAACTAGGCAGAAACTCACTTGAAATTCAGTGGAAATTAGGTGGAAATTCAGTTAAAATTAGGTAGAAAATAGGTACAAATTTTGGTTGAAATTCAGTGGAAATTTGGTAGAAATTCAGTAGAAATTGAGTAAAAAATCTCAAATATTTGAAGTGTTCAGGAGCTTTTTGAGCTCAGCTTTGCTCTCAAAGTGGTTCAATAAAAACCAAATCAAAGTTTCCAAATTGCCTCTGCCTGGTGGAAATCGAAATTATTGGCAGCTGGAAATAAAAATTATTGATGCAGGGGCTGGGCTCAGAAATCCTCACTGCAATTCCTGCTTTATCCTGGTTTATTCTGATTTATCCTGATTTATTTATCCTGGTTTATTCTGATTTATTGTGATTTATCCTGATTTATTTATCCTGGTTTATCCTGATTTTTTAATCCTGATTTATTCTGGTTTACTCTGATTTATTTATCCAGGTTTATTCTGATTTATTGTGATTTATCCTGATTTATTTATCCAGTTTTTTTCTGATTTATTGTGATTTATCCTGATTTATTTATCCAGGTTTATTCTGATTTATTGTGATTTATCCTGATTTATTTATCCAAGTTTATTCTGATTTATTGTGATTTATCCTGATTTATTTATCCTGGTTTATCCTGATTTTTTAATCCTGATTTATTCTGGTTTACTCTGATTTATTTATCCAGGTTTATTCTGATTTATTGTGATTTATCCTGATTTATTTATCCAGTTTTTTTCTGATTTATTGTGATTTATCCTGATTTATTTATCCAGGTTTATTCTGATTTATTGTGATTTATCCTGATTTATTTATCCAGGTTTATTCTGATTTATTGTGATTTATCCTGATTTATTTATCCTGGTTTATCCTGATTTTTTAATCCTGATTTATTCTGGTTTACTCTGATTTATTGTGATTTATCTGGATTTATCCTCATTTATCCTGGTTTATTTTGATTTATCCTAATTTATTTATCTTGATTTATCCTGTTTTATTCTGATTTATTGTGATTTATCCATATTTATTTATCCTGATTTACTCTGATTTATTTATCCTGATTAATCCTGATTTATTTATCCTGATTTATCCTGATTTTTTTATTCTAATTTATTTTAGGGATGGAAATCCAGCCAGGACTGAGCAGCCTGGGAGGCTCCAGCACCTCAAAGTGATTTTTTTTTTTTTTTCTACCCCAAATTTTCCCTTTATAATGACCTGTCCCTCAAGGATATTGTTCTAGGTAAGAACAATTGATTTTTTCAATAATAATTTCATTTAATTGTGTTTTTTAAAATAAATAATCCTTCCTTAGTAGTGACAAAAATCTAAATAATAATTTAATTTTAGTATTTTTTTCCAAATAAATAATATTTTTTAATCTCTGTTTTTTTACTCTTTGAATCATCAGGTAGTAACAAAAATTGAAATAATAATTTAATTTTATTCTATTTTATAATGATAATTTTTATCTATTTTCTTACTCTGAATAATCAGATATTGTCAAAAATTGAAATAATAATTTAATTTTAGTGATTTTTAAAAATAAATAATCCTTTCTTATCTTTGTTTTCTTACTCTGAATAATCAGATATTGTCAAAAATTGAAATAATAATTTAATTTTAGTGGTTTTTTAAAATAAATAATCCTTTCTTATCTTTGTTTTCTTACTCTCTGAATAATCAGACATTGACAAAAATCTAAATAATAATTTAATTTTAGTATTTTTAATAAATATTTTAAAATTTTTAAATTTTTAAATTTTTAAATTTAAATTTTAAAATTTTAAAATGTTTTAAAATTTTTAAATTTTTAATAAATATTTTAATAAATAATCTTTCCTTATTTGTGTTTTCTTAACTCTTTAAATCATCAGGTATTGACAAAAATCTAAATAAGAATTTAATTTTAGTATTTATTAAAATAAATAATCCTTATTTATCTGTGTTTTCATACTCTGAATAATCAGACATTGACAAAGATCTAAATAATAATTTAATTTTAATATTTTTTAAAATAAATTATCCTTCTTTATCTGTGTGTTCTTTTTGAATCATCAGGTACTGACAAAAATCTAAATAATAACATTTAATAATAATAATTTTTAATAATTTTAATAATTTTTAATACTAATTTCTCTCCAGACCTGGCATGGAGGTGCCCTAGGGAAGCAGAATTCTGGTGAATTATGAAATAATTTGAATTTTTTTGCTGATTTTTCTCCTAGGGAAGCAGAATTCTGGTGAATGATGAAATAATTTAAATTTCTTGCTGATTTTTCCAGGTTCCTGCTGGTCCTGGCCATGGAGGTGCCCCTGGTGCTTCTCCTCACCCGACTCGTGGCAGAAATCGCTGGAAAATCCACAGAAAACTCGGTGGGTGCAAGGGAATTTTCCCTCCAAATTATTTTATTTTATTTTATTTTATTTTATTTTATTTTATTTTATTTTTTATTTTATTTTATTTTATTTTTTATTTTTATTTTATTTCTATTTTTACTCATTTTTTATTTAATTTTATTTTTAAAATTTTATTATTTATTTTCATTTAATTTTAATTTGATTTTTAAGTTTAATTCAACTTCTATCTTTGATTTATTTATCTCATTGTTAATTTTATTTTTTATTTCCTTTCTGGTTTTATTTCATTTTACATGATTCTACTTTTTTATTTTCTTCTGTCTTGGTTTTTGGGGATTTAAGTTAATTGTTAAAATTCTTTAAATTTTTTTAAATTTTATTTTAATTCCTAAATTTCTCTCCCCTTTTCCTCCTTTTTATCCCAAATTTTCAATCTTTTTATTTATAAAATAAATATATATTGCTAGAATTATAATAAATAACATAAATATTTATTGCTGTAATTATAATAAATATAATAATATTTATTGCTATAATTATAAAAATATAAATATGTATTGCTATAATTATAATAAATATAATAAATATTCATTGCTATAAATATAATAAATAAATATTTAAAGCTATAATTGTAATAAACAGAATAAATATTTATGGGTATTAATATAATGAATATAATAAATATTTATACAGAGATATTTATTGCTAAAACAAAAATAAATTTGATTCCTAAAATAAAATTAATTTATAAAACTAAAAATTAATTACTAAAACAAAAAATAAAATTAAAAATAAACCAATAAATAAAAAAAAATTCCAGTGGGTTGGAACTGAATTATCCCAGAATTTTCATGGAGATTTTGGACTTTTTGGAGGAATTTTCATGGAAAAAATGGGAATTTTTCTGGGAATTTCTCTCCTCAGGTGCCAGAGCCGGAATGTTGTGTGGAAATGTTGGATTCCAACAGCTCCTGCCCCGAGAGCCAGCAGTGCAGCCCAGGTGGGAATTCTGGGAAAAATCCTGGGAATTCTGGGAAAAAATCCTGGGAATTCTGGGTAAAAAATCCTGGGAATTCTGGGAAAAATCCTGGGAATTCTGGGAAAAATCCTGGGAATTCTGGGTAAAAAATCTGTGGAATTGTGGGAATAAATCCATGGAATTCTGGGATTGAATCTGTGGAATTCTGGGGATAAATCCATGGAACTCTGGGAATTAATCCATGGAATTCTGGGGAAAAATCTGTGGCATTCTGGGGATAAATCCATGAAATTCTGGGGATAAATCCATGGAATTCTGGGGAAAAAATATGTGGAATTCTGGGGATAAATGCATGGAATTCTGGGAATGAATCCATGGAATTCTGGGAATTAATCCATGGAATTCTGGGGGAAAAAATCTGTGGAATTCTGGGGGAAAAAATCTGTGGAATTCTGGGGATAAATCCATGAAATTCTGGAGATAAATCAATGGAATTCTGGGGAAAAATCCTTGGAATTCTGGGGAAAAATCCTTGGAATTTTGGGGATAAATCCGTGGAATTCTGGGAATGAATCCATGGAATTCTGGGGAAAAAAATCTATGGAATTCTGGGAATGAATCCATGGAATTCTGGGAATGAATCCATGGAATTCTGGGGATAAATCCATGAAATTCTGGAGATAAATCAATGGAATTCTGGGGAAAAAAAATCCATGGAATTCTGGGAATGAATCCATGGAATTCTGGGAATGAATCCATGGAATTCTGGGGAAAAAAATCTATGGAATTCTGGGAATGAATCCATGGAATTCTGGGAATGAATCCATGGAATTCTGGGGAAAAAAATCCATGAAATTCTGGGGAAAAAAATCCATGGAATTCTGGGGATAAATCCATGGAATTCAGGAAATAAATTCGGGGACTTCTGGGAATGAATCTGTGGAATTCTGGGAAAAAAAATCTGTGGAACTCTGGGAAAAAATCCATGGAATTCTGGGAATAAATCCATCGAATTCTGGGGATAAATCCATGGAATTCGGGGGAAAAAAATCAGTGGAATTCTGGGGAAAAAATCTGTGGAATTCTGGGGGAAAAAATCCATGGAATTCTGGGAATAAATCTGTTTAGTTCTGGGAAAAAATCCGTGGAATTGTGGGAATGAATCCATGGAATTCTGGGGAAAAAAACCTCATTGAATTCTGGGAATGAATCCGTGAAATTCTGGGGATAAATATGTGGAATTCTGAGAATTAATGGATAGAATTCTGGGAATGAATCTATAGAATTCTGGCGATGAATCCATGAAATTCTAGGGATAAATCCATGGAATTCTGGGAATAAATTCAGGGAATTCTGGGATTGAATATGTGGAATTCTGGGAATGAATCCATGGAATTCTGGGACTAAATTCAGGGAATTCTGGGACTGAATCTGTGGAATTCTGGGGAAAAATCCATGGAATTATGAGAATAAATCAGTGGAATTCTGGGGGAAAAATTCTTAGAATTCTGGGGAAAAAAATCGGGAATCCTGGGAATGAATCTGGAATTCTGGGAATAAATCTGTGGCATTTTGGGGAAAAAATCTGTGGAATTCTGGGAAAGAATCCATGGAATTCTGGGGGAAAAAATCCATGGAATTCTGGTGATAAATTCAGGGAATTCTGGAAAAAAAAAATCTGTGGAATTCTGGGAAAAAGAATGTGGAATTCTGGGGATAGATCCTTGGAATTCTGGGGGAAAACCTGTGGAATTCTGGGAATAACTCCATGGAATTCTGAGAATAAATCAGTGGAGTTCTGGGGGAAAAGTCCTTAGAATTCTGGGAAAAAAATCTGGAATTCTGGGAATGAATCTGGAATTCTGGGAATAAATCTGTGGCATCTTGGGGTAAAAATCTGTGGAATTCTGGGAAAGAATCCATGGAATTCTGGGGAAAAAATCCAGGGAATTCTGGGAATGAATCCATTGAATTCTGGGGATAAATCCATGGAATTCTGGGAATAAATTCAGGGAATTCTGTGATTGAATCTGTGGAATTCTGGGAATGAATCCATGGAATTCTGGGAAAAAATCCTTGGAATTCTGGGGATAAATCCTTGGAATTCTGGGGATAAATCCACGGAATTCTGGGGGAAAATCTGTGGAATTCTGGGGATAAATCCATGAAATTCTGGGGAAAAAAATCTGTTTAATTCTGGGAATAACTCCATGGAATTCTGGGAAAAAATCTGCAGAATTCGGGCTTGGAAAAACCCTGGAGAGTATTTATTTATTTATTTATTTATTTATTTATTTATTCCATGGGCAGAGAGCAATTCTAGGAATTAAAAATTCCCAGATTTTTGTTGTTCTCCCATATTTCCTTCTCCTTTTTCCCATTTGGAAAGTTTTATTTTATTTTCTTGGGATAAACTCTGGGGATAAATGTTGGGAATAAACATTGGGGCGTGGAGAATTCCAGGGATAAAAAATTCCCAGGGTTTTTTTTTTTTTTTGGGCAGGATTCAGGAATTGCCAGAAATTCCATTCCAATTTTTTGGGCAGGGTTCAGGAATTCTCAGGAATTTTGGGAATTCCATTCCCATTATTTTTTGTCAGGGTTCAGGAGTTGTCAGGAATTTTAGAATTCCATTCCCATGGGTTTTTTTTTGCAGGGTGCAGGAATTGTCGAGAATTTTTAGAATTCCATTCCAGTTTTTTTGGGCAGGGTTCAGGAATTCTCAGGAATTTTTAGGAATTCCATTCCCATTATTTTTTTGTCAGGGTTCAGGAGTTGTCAGGAATTTTTAGGAATTCCATTCCCATGGGTTTTTTTGCAGGGTGCAGGAATTGTCGAGAATTTTTAGGAATTCCATTCCAGTTTTTTGGGCAGGGTTCAGGAATTCTCAGGAATTTTTAGGAATTCCATTCCCATGGTTTTTTGGCAGGGTTCAGGAATTTTCAGAAATATTTAGGAATTTTTGGGAATCCCATTCCCATGCTTTTTGTGCAGGGTCCAGGAATTCTCTGGAATTCCATTCCCGTGGTTTTTGGCAGGGTTCAGGAATTCTCAAGAATTTTTGGGAATTTTTGGGAATTTTTGGGAATTCATTCCCTGTTTTCTCAGGCTGTTACCGGCGCTGGAACGAGGACGGCAGCAGCAGCTGCGTGCAGTGCAGGAACAGCACCGGGGGGCACTGCAGCGACGGTGGGATCGTTAATTAATTGTTAATTAATCATTAATTAATCAGTAATTAACTCAGTAATTACCTAATTAATTAATGTTCATTGGTTGGGCAAAACCTCAGTGCGTGCAGGAACAGCAATGGGGGCAGTGGCCTGAGCCACTGCAGGGACAGTGAGATCCTTAATTAATCATAAATTAACTCATTAATTTACTCAGTAATTAACTCAGTAATTAACGCTCATTGATTGGGCACCTCAGTGCGTGCAGGAACAGCACCAGGGGGCACTGCAGCGACGGTGGGATCGTTAGTTAATCATTAATGAACTCAGTAATTAACTAATTAATGTTCATTGGCTGGGCACAACCTCAGTGCGTGCAGGAACAGCAATGGGGGCAGTGGCCTGAGCCACTGAAGGGACAGTGAGATCCTTAATTAATCATTAATTAACTCATTAATTTACTCAGTAATTAACTCAGTAATTAACGCTCATTGATTGGGCACCTCAGTGCGTGCAGGAGCAGCAATGGGGGCACTGCAGAGACGGTGGGATCGTTAATTAATCATTAATTAATCATTAATGAACTCAGTAATTAATTAATTAATGTTCATTGGCTGGGCACAACCTCAGTGCGTGCAGGAACAGCACCAGGGGCACTGCAGCGACGGTGGGATCGTTAATTAATCATTAATGAACTCAGTAATTAACTAATTAATTAATGTTCATTGGCTGGGCACAACCTCAGTGCGTGCAGGAACAGCAATGGGGGCAGCGGCCTGAGCCACTGAAGGGACAGTGAGATCATTAATTAATCGTTAATTAACTCTTTAATTAATCACTAATTAACTCATTAACTCATTAATTAATGCTCATTGATTGGGCACCTCAGTGCGTGCAGGAACAGCAATGGGGGCAGTGGCCTGAGCCACTGCAGGGACAGTGAGATCATTAATTAATCATTAATTAACTCATTAATTTACTCAGTAATTAACTCAGTAATTAACGCTCATTGATTGGGCACCTCAGTGCGTGCAGGAACAGCACCGGGGGGCACTGCAGCGACGGTGGGATCGTTAATTAATCATTAATGAACTCAGTAATTAATTAATTAATGTTCATTGGCTGGGCACAACCTCAGTGCATGCAGGAACAGCAATGGGGGCAGCGGCCTGAGCCACTGAAGGGACAGTGAGATCCTTAATTAATCATTAATTAACTCATTAATTAATCACTAATTATCTCATTAGTTAACTCATTAATTAATGCTCATTGATTGGGCACCTCAGTGCGTGCAGGAACAGCAATGGTGGCAGCGGCCTGAGCCACTGAAGGGACACTGAGATCATTAATTAATCATTAATTAATTGTTAATTAACTCATTAATTAATTCATTAATTAACGCTCATTGGCTGGGCACAACCTGAGTGACAGCAGGAACGATGAGCTCCTTAATTAACTCATTAATTAACTCATTAATTAAAGCTCATTGGCTGGGCACAACCTGAGCAACTGCAGGATCGATGAGCTCCTTAATTAACTCATTAATTAAATCATTAATTACCTCATTAATTAACTCATTAATTAGCACTCATTGCTTGGGCACAGCCTCGGGGATTTGGGAATTTGGGAATTCAGGGATTTGGAGGATTTGGGAATTCAGGAGATTTTGGAATTTGGGAATTCGGGAATTTTGGATTTGCGGATTTGGGAATTTGGGGATTCAGGAATTTGAGGAATTCATGGATTTGGGGATTCAGGGATTATGGAATTTCAGGAATTTGGGGATTCAGAGATTACGGAATTTGAAGATTTGGGGATTTGAGAATTCAGAAAATTGGAAATTTGGGCATTCGGGGTTTTGGGGCATTTAGAGGATTGAGGAATTCGGGGATTTGGGAATTCAAGGATTCAGGAATTTGGAGATTTGGGAATTCAGGGATTTTGGGATTTGGGGGATTTTGGAATTTGGGGATTTGGGAATTTGGGGGATTTTGGAATTTGGGGATTTGGGGAATTCAGGATTTCAGGAATTTAGGAATTTGAGGAATTCATGGATTTGGGGATTCAGGGATTATGGAATTAGAAGATTTGGGAATTTGGGGATTTGAGAATTCAGGAATTTGGGAAATTGGGGATTTGGGGATTCGGGGTTTGGGGCATTTAGAGGATTGAGGGGATTCGGGGATTTGGGAATTCAGGGATTCACGGGTTTGGGAATTCAGGAATTTGGGGATTTAGGGATTCAGGAATTTGGGGATTTGGGAATTTGGGGAATTCAGGGATTTGGGAATTTGGGAATTCAGGAATTTGGTGATTCAGGAACTTGGGGAATTTGGGAATTCTGGGATTTGGGGATTTGGGAATTCAGGATTTTGGGAAATTGGGAATTTGGGCATTCGGGGGTTTTGGGGCATTTAGAGGATTGAGGAATTCGGGACTGGGAATCGGGATTCAGAGATTTGGAAATTTGAGGATTTAGGAATTTGGGGATTTTGGAATTCAGGAATTTAGGAATTGGAAGAATTCATGGATTTGGGGATTCAGGATTATGGAATTTGAGGAATTCATGGATTTGGGGATTCAGGGATTCACGGAATTTGAGGATTTGGGAATTTGGGGATTTGAGAATTCAGGAATTTGGGGATTCGGGGTTTTGGGGCATTTAGAGGATTGAGGGAATTGGGGGTTTGGGAATTCAGGATTCAGGGATTTGGAGATTTGGGAATTCAGGAATTTGGGGGATTTTGGAATTTGGGAATTTGGGGGATTTTGGAATTTGGGGGATTCAGGAATTCAGGAATTTAGGAATTTGAGGAATTCATGGATTTGGGGATTCAGGGATTATGGAATTTGAGGGATTCATGGATTTGGGGATTCAGGGATTACGGAATTTGAAGATTTGGGGATTTGAGAATTCAGGAAATTGGGAATTTGGGGATTCGGGGTTTTGGGGCATTTAGAGGATTGAGGGATTCGGGGATTTGGGAATTCAAGGATTCAGGGATTTGGGAATTTGGGGAATTGGAAATTCTGGGATTTGGGGATTCAGGAATTTGGGGATTTGGGAAATTCAGCGATTTGGGAATTTGGAGATTTGGGGAATTCGAATTTAGGAATTTGAGCAAATCATGGATTTGGGGATTCAGGGATTATGGAATTTGAAGATTTGGGAATTTGGGGATCTGAGAATTCAGGATTTTGGGAAATTGGGAATTTGGGGATTCGGGGTTTTGGAGCATTTAGAGGATTGAGGAATTCGGGGGTTTGGGAATTCAGGGATTTGGAGATTTGGGAATTCAGGAATTTGGAGATTTAGTGATTCAGGAATTTGGAGATTTGGGGATTCAGGAATTTGGGGATTTGGGAATTCAGGAATTTGGTGATTTGGGAACTTGGGGAATTTGGGAATTCTGGGATTTGGGAATTTGGGGATTTGGGAATTCAGGAATTTGGGAATTTGGGAATTTGGGGGTTTGGGAATTTGGGAATTCAGGAATTTGGGAATTCAGAATTTGGTGATTCCGGAACTTAAGGAATTTGGGAATTCTGGAATTTGGGGATTTGGGAATTCAGGAATTTGGGTATTTGGGAATTTGGGGGGTTTGGGGATTTGGGGAATTCAGGGATTTGGGAATTCAGGAATTTGGTGATTCGGGAATTTGGGGAATTGGGAATCCTGGATTTGGGAATTGGGGTGCAGGAAGGGACAGCAGTGTCCAGAGCTGGGCTGGGGCTGGTTTTGGGTTCCAATCCTGAGTTTTTGTCCCCCAGGGAGCCGAGGGAGCAGCTCCCCCCTGAACCTGAGCACGGCCATGCCCCAGATCCAGAGCCTGGGTGAGGAACTGGGGGGACAGAGGGGGAAATGGGGGAAATGGGGGAAAATGGGATTTAGGGAGTGAAAATGGGATTGGATGGGTTAAAAACGGGATTGGATGGGTTAAAAATGGGATTTAGGGAGTGAAAAATGGATTGGATGGGTTAAAAATGGGATTTAGGGAGTGAAAAATGGGATTGGATGGGTTAAAAATGGGATTGAGTGGGGTAAAAATGGGATTTAAGGAGATAAAAATGGGATTTAGGGAGTGAAAATGGGATTTAGGGAGTTAAAATGGGATTGGATGGGTTAAAAATGGGATTTAATGGGGTGAAAAAAGGATTTAGGGAGTTAAAAATGGGATTTGGGGAGTTAAAATGGGATTGAATGGGTTAAAAATTGGATTTAATGGGGTAAAAATGGGATTGGATGGGGTAAAAATGGGATTGGATGGGGTAAAAATGGGATTGGATGGGGTAAAAATGGGATTTAATGGGGTGAAAAGGGGATTTAGGAAGTTAAAACGGTATTGGATGAGTTAAAAATGGGATTGAATGGGGGAAATGGGATTTAGGGAGTTAAAAATGGAATTGGATGGGTTAAAAATGGGATTTAACGGGGTGAAAAAGGGATTGGATGGGTTAAAAATGGGATTGAATGGGGGGAAATGGGATTTATTGGGGTGAAAAAGGGATTTAATGGGGTGAAAAAGGGATTTAGGGAGTTAAAAATGGGATTGGATTTGGGTTAAAAAGGGATTGGATGGGATAAAAGTGGGATTTAATGGGGTGAAAAAGGGATTTAGGGAGTTAAAAATGGGATTTGGGGAGTTAAAAATGGGATTGGATGGGATAAAAATGGAATTCAGTGGAATAAAATGGGATTTAATGGGGTGAAAAAGGGATTTAGGGAGTTAAAAATGGGATTTAATGGGGGAAAATGAGATCTATTCAGTTAAAATGGGATTTAGTGAGGTAGAAATGGGATTTAGTGAGGTAGAAATGGGATTAAATGAGTTTAAAAATGGATTTAATGAGTTGAAAAATGGATTTAATGAGTTCCAAAATGGGATTGGATTGGGGAAAATGAGTTAAAAGGGATTAGATTGGGGAAAATGGGATTTTTGTGAGTTAAAAATGGGATTTGGTGAGTTAAAATGGGATTGAACGGGGTAAAAATGGGATTTAATGTGGAAAAAATGGGATTTAGGGAGTTAAAAATGGGATTTAGGGAGTTAAAAATGGGATTGAACGGGGTAAAAATGGGATTGAATGGGGGAAAATGGGATTTAGGGAGTTAAAAATGGGATTTAGTGAGTCAAAAACGGGATTTAATGGGGTAAAAATGGGATTTAGGGAGTTAAAAATGGGATTGGATTGGGGAAAATGGGGTTAAAAAGGAATTTAATTTGGTAAAAAAGGAATTTATTGAGTTAAAATTGGTTTAAAAAGGGATTTATTGAGTTTAAAAAGGGATTTAATTTGGTAAAATGGGGCAAAAAAGGGATTGGATTTGGTAAAATTGTGTTTAAAAGGGATTTATTTGGTAAAATGAGTTTTAAAAGGGGTTTATTGAGTTTAAAAAGTGATTTATTTGGTAAAATGAGTTACAAAAGTGATTTAATTTGATAAAATGAGTTTTAGAAGGGGTTTATTTAGTTTAAAAAGTGATTTAATTTGGCAAAATGAGTTTTAAAAGGGGTTTATTGAGTTTAAAAAGTGATTTAATTTGGTAAAATGAGTTTTAAAAGGGTTTTTTGAGCTTAAAAACTGATTTAATTTGGCAAAATGAGTTTTAAAAGGGGTTTATTGAGTTTAAAAAGTGATTTAATTTGGTAAAATGAGTTTTAAAAGGGGTTTATTGAGTTTAAAAAGTGATTTAATTTGGTAAAGTGAGTTACAAAAGTGATTTAATTTGGTAAAATGAGTTTTAAAAAGGGTTTATTGAGTTTAAAAAGTGATTTATTTGGTAAAATGAGTTACAAAAGTGATTTAATTTGATAAAATGAGTTTTAGAAGGGGTTTATTTAGTTTAAAAAGTGATTTAATTTGGCAAAATGAGTTTTAAAAGGGGTTTATTGAGTTTAAAAAGTGATTTAATTTGGTAAAATGAGTTTTAAAAGGGTTTTTTGAGCTTAAAAACTGATTTAATTTGGCAAAATGAGTTTTAAAAGGGGTTTATTGAGTTTAAAAAGTGATTTAATTTGGTAAAATGAGTTTTAAAAGGGGTTTATTGAGTTTAAAAAGTGATTTAATTTGGTAAAATGAGTTTTAAAAGGGGCTTATTGAGTTTTAAAAGTGATTTAATTTGGTAAAATGAGTTACAAAAGTGATTTAATTTGGTAAAATGTGTTTTAAAAAGGGTTTATTGAGTTTAAAAAGTGATTTATTTGGTAAAATGTGTTTAAAAAGTGATTTAATTTGATAAAATGAGTTTTAAAAAGGGTTTATTGAGTTTAAAAAGTGATTTAATTTGGTAAAATGAGTTTTAAAAAGGGTTTATTGAGTTTAAAAAGTGATTTAATTTGGTAAAATTAGGTAAAAAGGGATTTAATTTGGTAAAATGAGTTACAAAAGTGATTTAATTTGGTAAAATGAGTTTAAAAACTGATTTAATTTGGTAAAATGAGTTTTAAAAAGGGATTATTGAGTTTAAAAAGTGATTTAATTTGGCAAAATGAGGTAAAAAGTGATTTGATGAGTTTAAAAAGTGATTTAATTTGGTAAAATGAGTTACAAAAGTGATTCAATTTGTTAAAAAATGATTTATTGAGTCTAAAAACCGATTAAATTTAATAAAACTTAACAAAACTCCGCCCCCCAAACTCCATTTCAGGCACCTGGAATGACCCAAAAATGCAGAATTTGCTTTTTATTTTTCTGTAATTTTGGGATTAAAAGGGATTTTTATTCCAAATGAGATTTTTTGATTTTTTTTTTTTTTTTGTTTCCAGGGGGCCCCGAAGTCGCTGCCTCGCTGATTTTGGGGACGTTTTTCCTCAGTTTGCTCCTGATCCTTTCTGTGGCTTCTTTTTTCTACCTCAAACGAGCCAACAAACTGCCCCAGGTGTTCTACAGGAGGAACAAAGGTAAAAAAAATGAAATATTTCATTGCCTGTCTGTGGGAATGGGATCTGGGAGAAAATCCCCAAACTGGGGAGAAAATTCCCCAATTTTTGGAAAAAATTCCCAATTTTGTGCCAAAAAATTCCCATTTGTGGGAGAAAATTGCCAATTTTTTGAGAAAATTCCCAATTTTGTGCCAAAAAATTTTCCATTTTGTGCCAAAAAAATTCCCATTTTGTGGGAGAAAAATGCCAATTTTTCTGAGAAAATTCCCCAATTTTTTTGAAAAAATTCCCAATTTTGTGCCAAAAAATTCCCAATTTTGTGCCAAAAAACCCCATTTTGTGGGAGAAAAATGCCAATTTTTTAGAGAAAATTCCCAATTTTGTGCCAGAAAATTCCCATTTTGTGCCCAAAAAATTCCCATTTTGTGCAGAAAATTCCCCATTTTGAAGAGCTAAATCCTGATTTTCTGGGAAAAATATTCTGATTTTTTGGTGAAAATTCTCCATTTTTTTTTGTAAAAAATCCCAATTTTGTGCCAAAAAAATCCTATTTTGTGGGAGAAAATTGCCAATTTTTCTGAGAAAATTCCCCAATTTTGGGCCAGAAAATTTTCAATTTTGTGCCAAAAAAATTCCCATTTTGTGGGAGAAAAATGCCAGTTTTTTTGAGAAAATGCCCAATTTTGTGCCAAAAAATTTTCAATTTTGTGCCAAAAAAATTCCCAATTTTGTGGTGAAAATTCCCCATTTTGTGGTGAAAATTCCCCATTTTGAAGAGCAAGATCCTGATTTTGTGTGAAAAATATTCTGATTTTTTGGTGAAAATTCCCATTTTTGTGGGAAAAATTCCCCAATCTGAAGAGCTAAATCCTGATTTTTCTGGGGAAAAAAATCCCATTTTGTGGGAGAAAATTCCCCATTTTTTTGGAGAAAATTGCCAATTTTTTTGAGAAAATTCCCAATTTTGTGCCAAAAATTTTCAATTTTGTGCCAAAAATTTTCAATTTTGTGCCAAAAAATTCCCCATTTTGAAGAGCTAAATCCTGATTTTCTGGAAAAAATATTCTGATTTTTTGGTGAAAATTCCCCAATTTTTTTGAGAAAATTCCCAATTTTGTGGGAGAAAATTCCCCAATTTTTTTGAAAAAATTCCCAATTTTTTGCCAAAAAAATTTCCATTTTTTGCCACAAAAATTTCCATTTTGTGCCAATAAATTCCCATTTTTGTGGGAGAAAATTTCCCCATTTTGAAGAGCTAAATCCTGATTTTCTGGGAAAAATATTCTGATTTCTTGGTGAAAATTCTCCATTTTTTTTGAGAAAATTTCCAATTTTGTGCCAAAATAATTCCTAATTTTGTGCCAATAAATTCCCCAATTTGAAGAGCTAACCTGACTTTCTGAGAAAAAAACATCCCATTTTGTGGGAGAAAATTCCCCATTTTTTTTTTTCAGAAAATTCCCAATTTTGTGCCAAAAAAAATCCCATTTTGTGGGAGAAAATTGCCAATTTTTTTGAGAAAATTCCCCAATTTTGTGCCAAAAAAATTCCCATTTTGTGCCAATAAATTCCCATTTTTGTGGGAGAAAGTTCCCAATTTTTTGCCAAAAAAATTCCCATTTTTGTGGAGAAAATTCCCCATTTTGAAGAGCAAGATCCTGATTTTCTGGGAAAAAATACTCTGATTTTTTGGTGAAAATTCCCATTTTTTTGAGAAAATTCCCCATTTTGTGCCAAAATAATTCCTAATTTTGTGCCAAAATAATTCCTAATTTTGTGCCAATAAATTCCCATTTTTGTGGGGAAAATTCCCCATTTTGAAGAGCTAAATCCTGATTTTGTGGGGAACAAAAATCCCATTTTGTGTAAGAAAATTCCCAATTTTTTTTCAGAAAATTCCCAATTTTTTACCAAAAAAAATTTCCCATTTTGTGGAGAAAATTCCCCATTTTGAAGAGCTAAATCCTGATTTTCTGGGAAAAATACTCTGAGTTTTTTGGAGAAAATTCCCATTTTTGTGGGAGAAAATTCCCCATTTTGTGGAGAAAATTCCCATTTTTTTGAGAAAATTCCCCAATTTTTGAGGTGAAAATCCAGATTTTTTTTTTGAGAAAATTCCCCATTTTGTGGAGAAAATTTCCCAATTTTTTGGGAGAAAATTCCCAATTTTTTCCCAAATTTCCCACTTTTGTGGGAGAAAATTCCCATTTCTGGCTAAAACTCTCATTTTGAGCTCCTAAATCCCAGTTTTTGGATAAAATTCCCATTTTGTGCTGATAAATTCCCCATTTTTTGAAAATCCTCCTCCACAGAAATTCTCCAGGTGGAATTTTGGGACATTTCATTGGATTTTGGGACAAAATTCCTTTTTTAAATATAAAATTATTCCATCCATGGCCGTGGTTTTAGAAAATTAATTAATTTAATTAATTTAAAATTAATTCAAATATTCTTAATTAATTTTTTTTTCTCTTTCAGCCTCTGTTCTCCAGCCCAGTGAAACAGTGAGTGAATTCTGTTCTAAAAAAAACATTAAATTCAAAATAATTTCCTTTTTAATTCATAATTCCCATTTTAATTAACAAGAAATTCCATCCTAATTAATAATTTCCATTTTAATTTACTATAAAGTCCATTAAAATTAACAATAATTTCCATTTTAATTAACAATAAATTCCATTTTAATTAATAATTTCCATTTTAATTTACAATAAATTCCACTTTCATTAACAAAAAATTCCATTAAAATTAACAATGATTTCCATTTTAATTAACAATAAATTCTGTTTTAATTAATCATTTCCATTTTAATTGACAATAAATTCCACTTTCAATAACAATAAATTCCATTTTAATTAACAATAAATTCCATTTTAATTAATCATTTCAATTTTAATTAACAATAAATTCCATTTTAATTAACAATAAATTCCATTTAAATTAATAATTTCCATTTTAATTAACAATTTCCATTTGAATTAACAATAAATTATAATTTAATTAGCAATAAATACCTGTTAAAATTTGCTTTTTTTTGACATGGATATTGTTGGAATTCTGAAAAATTTTGGATTTTTTTTAAGGAAAACCTGAAAATAATGAAATTCTAAAAAAAATATTTTTTTAAAAAAGTAAAATAATTTAAAATTTGCTTTTTAAAGGAAAAATTTAAATTAATAAAATTCTAAAAAAAATTTTTTTTTTTAACTAAAACCCTATAAAATTTGCTTTTTTTGGACATGGATATTATTGGAATTCTGAAAAATTTTGGATTTTTTTTAAGGAAAAACTGAAATTAATGAAATTCTAAAAAAAATATATTTTTTTTAAGTAAAATAATTTAAAATTTGCTTTTTTTTGCCATTTTCCTTCTGCTCCCCAGGCGTCCATGATCTCTCCTCCAGTTTCTTCAGGTGAGGGATTGATTTGGGATTTTTGGGTTTGAATTTGGGGTTTTTTGGGTTTGAATTTGGGTTTTAATTTGGGGTTTTTGGGTTTTAATTTGGGTTTGAATTTGGGTTTGAATTTGGGGTTTGTAGGTTTAATTTTGGGATTTTGTGGGTTTGAATTTTGGGTTTTGTGGGTTTGAATTTTGGGTTTGACTTTGGGGTTTTGTGAGTTTAATTTTGGGTTTTGGGGTTTTAATTTGGGTTTGGGGTTGAGTTTGTGGGTTTGAATTTTGGGGTTTTGTGGGTTTAATTTTGGGATTTAATTTGGGTTTTGTGGGTTTGAATTTGGATTTTAATTTGGGTTTTGTGGGTTTGAATTTGGGTTTTAATTTGGGGATTTGTAGGTTTAATTTTGGGATTTTGTGGGTTTGAATTTTGGGTTTGAATTTGGGTTTTTTGGGTTTGAACTTTGGGTTTGACTTTGGGGTTTTGTGAGTTTAATTTTAGG